>ML294053.1:0-24154 GCA_005239495.1 Nicotiana undulata
CCGTCCCCGCAAGTCATAAATCACAAGAAGCAGCTATGGGAAGTCTCGAGGTAGGGGAACGGGATCCTAATACGCAGAACGGCCGGTCGGGTCGTTACAATATTGTAGTTTATATGTATTACCTGCTCAATGCCTTTTTTCTAATTTTATGATCTTTTTAGCAATAGATTCCCTGTCCTCTTCTCCATCTGTTTGTTTGGGTTCCAACGTAGGAGGATCAGCATTGAGAACCTCAGATGTTTGTTCAGCTTCTTGAATTTTGTACTCAATTTTGTCGTGCAAAGTCAGTACTGCAATCTCTTCAACAGATTCACTTATGTTGATAAACTGAATGAGGAAAAATAATTTAGTTTTATTGAGGCAGAAAATGTAGAATAATTGTATATATTTTGAAGGTAAATGTATAATCATAAAAAAAAGAAATTTTACCTTTATCCACTCAGGCTTTATCATTTTTTCTTCAAAGGCAGCTAACCAAATATGCCCCTTACTAGGTGACCATCTAAGTATGCGAGGTATTGAGTTAGAACTCCTCGTAGCTAGATCAGTGTTGACGGTAGAGAAACACTCATACAACCATACTTGCAATGCTAGTGAGCATCCTCGTATGAGATAAGAATGTACATACGGATTTAGTTTGTGCCTAACAGATTTCATCAAATTGGTAAAAGATTAATACCCCATGGGTATGACTCATACTGCCCAGATTCTACCAAATAGAACCTAAAGTGATCTACAAAAGACAGATGGTCTTTGTCCGAAGGACAAATGAAAAATTCTAAAAGATAAAGAATGCACAATTTCACCGCATCCTCATCGTTTACCCAGGATCTAGTGGTTACTATTTGTTTCAAATATGACTTCTCCACTCTTAATTTGTTAGGAAAATAACTGCTCATTATCTTGCTAACATAAGTGGAAGTATAACCAAAATCTGTAACCTGGGTAACATATCTTAGACCAGTAATTAATGCAAACTCCCTCAATCCAAAATTTAATTTTTCACCCTTTAACTGGACAGAAAAATATGGTGCATTGGATTTGGTCAATTCATACTTCATCAGAAGATGAATGGCTTGGTTTTGCATGCATATAGTGGGAAGAGACATTAAGAATCCAAAACATGTCTTTTTGAAAAGCGTCAACCCATTTAGAGACAGAAGCTCTTTAATCTGACTAGGAATGCTAGGATCACACAAAGTGTGGAATCTAAGCACCCCATAATCAATTTATGTGGGGGAAAAAGTGTCCATTTTGCACAAACAATAAATAATTTCACATTAATAAACTGCATAAAAAAGATACATTCATCTACAATTTATCTACAACATAACTACAAAGGACTACATAATATCTACAATTTAAAATATTTTCTACAGAAAGGAAGCAACAAAAGATAACTACAATTCTACTTCAAATAGTACAAGTTATTTAACAATATAACTACAAAAAAACTACAAAATATCTACAAATTTAAAGGCAGAACATCACAACTACAAATAATCTTCAAAATTAAGACAATTAATCTACACTTGTCTAAAATACATATAACACAGATTTTACCATCCTAAACCAAACAAAAAAATTAGAAACGAAATTAATAAATGTTTACCTTCACCAATGATTGTTTCAGAACTTTTTTAGGGTATTTTTTTTGAATGTTTCTTCATTTTTGGATTTTTCGAACTAGGATACACCTTTGCTTTCTTTCCTGCTCGAAGATTAGACACCTCTTCTACAAAATCGTCATCTACCAAAATCTTTTTTCCTTTTCGTTTCACTTGTTTGACTGGTGTAGAAGATTCTCCAGCATCTACATCATGTTTTTGTTTGGTTTTAATTTCAGCTCTGATTTGTCGGGGAGAGGAACTATGAGCCGTATCTGCAATTTCATGGGGAGATTTGCCATGCTTTTTGGGTAATTTTGGTGATAAAGCACCCAAATCAAATGAGGGTATATCAGCTACTGCGGCTTTTTTATGACTATGTTTCGAAGCTTTGTTGTTCTTCATTGATGAACTTCAACTGGAGTAAAATGGGGAACCAACTTTGTTGAAGGGTGTCTTCAATTTTCTGTGAATTTAGAGGGAGAATGGGCAATGAAATTTTGTTTGGTTTCAGAAGAGGAAAAATGGTAAAAAGAACGTGGGTTTGGGTAAAACGTGGGTGGGGGTGAGGGGTTAGGAGAGAGAAACGTCGGATGAGTGGGATATTGGGATATACATATACCTTTAATTAAGGAGTAAAAAACGTGCCATTAATTAGACCCTTAATTAATTATGGTATAGAATTGGTAATTTGGTATACTAAGTGTAATTAAGTCAAAACTTAAACATTGAGGGTAATAAGGTTTCCTATGTGACATATGAATGTAAAAATTCCTATATTATATGTATTATGTAATAGATATTTTATAGTTATAGGCAATTATTGGAACGACCCCATACAACTATATACTCTGTTTGTGTACGGAATGGGCAAGTTGCTTTGCGGATATTTAGCTTGCAATGCGAGTATGTAATTTCTCATACTTTTATTGCATCCTTTAATGTTTTGGTACAATGCTATAGTCGCAAATAGTTGTTGCAATATTGTAGAGCAATCATATACTCTGTTGGTATACATGTATACCATATTGGTATCACATGGTACTACAAGTCTTTTTTGCTACTTATACTTTTATTGCATTTTCCAATAGTTTATTATCATTTCTATTCTAACTAGTATATATAGAGATTTGGTGGCCGTAGATTATGTTTTCTTGCTCCATAATTGGTTGTGTTACTGCTAATGGTAGAGTGTGTACTGATATTTGTAGGGAAGGAGATCAAGGTTTGCATGGCAATCACGAGTAGAATTTTAGAATATGATTATATAATTTATGGTGCTCAGCAGCAGTCAGTGTGTTATTCAGTGGATTAGATCAAGTGACAACTGATACTATTTTAATTTAGTAGATGAATTAAGAAAATGAGAAAGTGCTATTGGTTAGAAGCTACGCCTTTTATTGCCTTTAGTGGACTGCACTTGCAAATGATTAAACTTCTAAATAAAATAAAAAAAGACGTGAATGCTATCATATTTGAATAGCTTTGAATTTATGGAGCCTGTGAGTTGAATGGTCACACTTAGAACTGTTGAGCTTGAGCCTGTGAAGATGCAGCAAGATGAGACATAAAGGTAGCATCAAACTCCAACCAACATGCTCATGTGCTCTGGTTTTTTATTTAGGTTTCTTTTTGTTCTCATTTATTTCCTACCAAAAAGTGTCTCCCCAATTATTTATGCTTTTGTCTATCCCTGTTCATTTTTAATGTACTTTTTCTCTCTATAATGAACAATTATTTACCCTAAGAGTTCTTTTGATTGCTTAGATCAGGTGAAAAAAACTACTCCTTTAAACTAACATATTTTATTCAGAATATTATTACTGCTATTGAATAAAGGATTCCTTCTCAATTTTTCTGATTTTTCTTTGTATATACCTTCACATAAAGAAGTATAAAATGCCAAACTATATACTCCATCCATTCATTACATGAACCTATTTTCTTTGTAGTCAGTGCAAAAAAAAAAAAAAAAAAATTATTTTTATGCAATTATTTATAGACACACAAAATATATGTGCCTCGTAACAAGTTCAATTTTTTTTAATTTCACATAAATTAAAACGGAGGAAGAAACAAAAAATGATGGGGAAACTAAAGTTTGAGTAATAAAGTGGTGAAGGTACATAAATTTTTAAAAGACAAAAAGGAGGTGGCAAGATAGTAATGGATAGCACATGGTGGTGGATGCTAAAACAGGAGAGAAAAAATGAGCACTTGGAACAAACAGAAAACAGATGGAAAGAAGATGACAAAAATAAGTCTAACATTCACGGGTCACAGAAATTGGAATTAACCATTAAAAAGAGCTAGCAGTCCTTTTTTCACATGCCAACACTACTGAAATCAAATAATTCACGCCCCAAATTCAACTGTTTTTGTGTAGTAAGTATGTCCCCACGTCCACTACCTAGTTTAAGAGTTGTGCATTGACAATGTATAAGTTTTTTATGTCGTAATATTAAATTGACTACAATAACAGATAATTATAAATTCGATATGATAACCTTAAAAATAGAATAATAATTTGTTATATATAATTGATCGAATTGCACTAATAAAAGGTAACCCGGTGCATTAAGCTCCCGCTATGCGCGGGGTCCGAAAAAGGACCGGACCACAAGGGTTTATCATATGCATCCTTATTTTGCATTTCTGCATTGATAATATTTTAAATAAAAAAAATTACACTAGTGGTATATATAACTTAAATTCTTTTACCCCTTCCCTCTCCCATACCATCAAGGGTACTGGTTTGAATTGATTCTCATTGTACCATAATGTATTTACTCTCACATTCTTCTAGTTTGTATGTGCAAATATTCTTGGTTTTGTTGTGTTGTATCCACACATTGGAGTTTCTTGAATTGGCAAGTGCAGCAACTCCAAAAGTGAAAGTTGGGAATATATCAAAAGTGGAAGATGCTGCATATTTTAGGATATACTATGGACAGACCTTCAAGGTCATCAAGAACAGTCTTGATGGCAAGAGTTATCTTCTTATCCAGGTACTCTTTACGACTACTACTAGTTTGCTTAAGCCATGAATATCATACAATGATCTCTACTCATTGCTATTCCTTGTCAGTAAACAGTAACATTAATTGAATTAATTAAGCCAGAACAGGCTCTAGTTTTGTTTAAGGAAGGGCTATATATACTGATAATTTAAAGTTTTTTTACACTATCAGTGTATATTTAACCTATTATAGTAGGTTTCTTATCGTTTTTATCGGGTTAAATTTTCCCTTTATCTCAATTTATATGAACCTATTTGACTCGCCACTAGAAAAGCCAGAAGACTTTTGAACTTGTGGTGTAAAATGAGGCACATATATTTTGTGTAGCTATAAATCATTGCATAAAGGAAAATTGGTTCCAAACAGAGTAAGATGTCATTCTTTTTGGCACGGACTCAAAAGGAAATAGGTTTACATGACCAGTAATTACCTTAAATATGAAAAAGAATAGGCGAGTCTTGTTTAAATTTTGGTAGTCTAGTGAATTCAAGGCTAGAATTACTCTGAAAAGAATATGATAAGGGTTGCTGGACCACAAAGCTTAGACGTAGTAGGGTCAAGGGTGAAAAAAAAGAGGGTTCTCTATCATTTGATCCTCTGTAATTGGAAATCCAAGAACTCACAAATCCTTCTTGGTTGCTGAATTCCATGGCACAAGTTTCTTTTGTGAGCTTTGTTTTGAGTTGTGCCAGGGGCTTTTCTTTTGGGGAACGGTCACAATCTGCGAAATAATAGAAGTGTCATAACCTAAACTATTCCATCAATTAATACAAATTACATTGTTTTGCTGAGACCATTTTCCAGCTTGACAATAATTCTAATGGTGTCATGATGATATCTTGGGCGAATCGCACATCGACAAAACATGACATAGATGTTGAGTATATAAGTAAACAAGCCTTAGACCCTACTAATGCATTTTAAAGTTGTGTGGGCTAATCCCAAAGCGGACGATATCACTAGTGGTCTGGGCCGTTACACAGCATGCACTAGAGCATACCTTTGCAAACCAAGAACTCATAGAGTTATGATACATAGAGGTAATCCATGATTTAATTCGATATGAATACCACAGGTCTCACTACTCTTTTGGAATAATGTTGCTGATGTACCAGGACTATATATATTCTTTAAATTCTTACAACTAGATATATTGCTCTGAGTCATAGATAGTAGATGTACCCCATCTACTTGTCTATAATATGCATCCAACCCTACTACGGAAAACTATTTTACCGAAAAAGTGTTAATCCTTTTCTTAAAACGAATAATGTGTAAATAGAGGGTAAATCCTAACCAAAGGTAATGATCTCTAGATCAAGGGGATATTGAATAGGATCAATCAGAAATATAAAAGTTTGTGAAATTGGCAAGGTTATGGAAGATACTTAAGTGAGTATAAAGAGCTTATGCTCTTACAATCACACTGTAATACATGGTAAGGGAGAGTGAGAGAATATAGCATTAATAACGACTGAATGTATCTTTATTGATTTCGTGATGAAGGTTACAAAGATTTAGAACAAAGTCATGAACTTTCTCTCAAGTCCCCTAGAGGTTCCCCATAGAGAATATTCTGAGAGAAGAAAAAGAAGAAGCGGATCGGAGCCCCCCCCCCCCCCCCCCCCCCCCCCCCCCCCCCTCCGCCCTTCAATCACTCTCTTCTCCCGCTTATATACTAGATGTTGCCACTTACCCAACGGTCCTTAACCAGTATACTGTAATCTGTTGTCGGCGCTTCAGGTCGACCTCCCTAGACGCCGTAGCGTATACTATGCCGTAAAGGCCTTCTGGCGAATCGACATCGGCCATGGCCGTGATGCTCATCGTTACGGCGTCTTGTGTGCATAATCACAGCTTAATCACTTCCTTACCGTCCCCTTTTTGGAGCTGTTCTCACGTGGTCAGATTTCGACCCATACAAAAACTAGCTAGAGCTGTTATCTACTCTATAAAAATGGTTCTTGTGAATTCCAGCAAGCTGCAAGTTATCAGTTTTTTTCTGATCCAAGAATTCAAGAAAATCAGCTGTCTTTTGAATTAGTATGTAAAACTTGTTGGGATCGAAATAACATGGTGCATGCGGAAACTAACAATACAAAACTTGATGAACGATAAATCATGACGACAAAAGAAAAATATACTTAATTAAGCATAATAGTTGATAATTGTTTGATCAATTGATCTACATATGATAAAACTAATATAAAAGAAGAAAAACTAGAGAGAGAAAAATCTCCCCCTAAACAAAACTCTTTAATGACTACATTGTGGATGATTTTGTTGTTCTCTCTCTTTTTTTGTGAGAAGTAGAGGTCCTTATTTATAGATGTGCAAAACTTATTTATAGATGTGCAAAACTTGTCTTCCAAGAAAAGGATAAGACATATTAAGGAGATTTAATCCTTTTAGGAGTCTTTTTCCATTCCTTCAAGAAAAAGGAGTCCTAATAGAATTAGAAATTCAGGGCAAAATCCTAACAATCTCCCCTTGGCCTGAATTTTCTTGACAAAGTTGATTCATCTTCTTTAGTTAAAAGAAGCCCACGTATTAAGAATAAACATGGGTTAAAAAGAAGTTCATGCATTAAAAAGAAGCATGAGTAAACTGGCTTTGAAACTCATGCGTTGCAAGTATGCATGACTTAAAACTGACATTGGTTATAACCGGCCAAAATATGGGTTAGAAAGAGTTTTTTTCAATAAAGATGCAGCAGCAGGCGTTTTGAATACAATTGTGATTGTAAATTTATCTCCATATGTAGCATGTTGAATAAATCTTCATTATCGTCTTGATCTATACACGCATTGAATCTGTCTTCAAACTCGTTCAACCATTGACGTTGAACCATTGGCTCTGATACCACTTGTTGGGATCGAATTAACATGGTGCATGCGGAAACTAACAATACAAAGCTTGGTGGACGATAAATCATGACGACAAAAGAAAATATACTAAACTAAGCATAATAATAATGGTTTGATCAATTGATCTACATACGATAAAACTAATATAAAGAAGAAAAACTAGGGAGAGAAAATCTCCCCCTAAACAAAACTCTTTAATGACTACATTGTGGATGCTTTTGTTGTTCTCTCTTTTTTTTTGTGAGAAGTAGAGGTCCTTATTTATAGATGTGCAAAACTTGATAAGACATAATAAGGAGATTTAATCCTTTTAGGAGTCTTTTTCCATTCCTTCAAGAAAAAGTATTCCTAATAGAATTAGAAATTCAGCGCAAAATCCTAACAAAACTGTGTGCAGAACAACACGAGAATGGCCAGCAGAACAAAATATTGCACCTCAAGAATAAAGTCTTTCGTTATCCCTCTAGCAAACTACTCGATCGAGACTGATTACTATTTTCCAGGTACCATTTTAACCACCTCAACTTCTCCCCTTTGTAACATCTTGTAAGCTTTACATGTTTTTTCTATATGTTAATAACTCATGTACTGACTTTGTTTCGTTTTTTCTTTTCTTGTTCTTTTGCCTTCAATTCTCAGTTTCATTTTTCGAGGTAAGAGTGCCCAGAACTTTATGACTATATTATGATAGCTGTACTAGTATTATGAATACATGTTTTTGTTAGAAAAGTCGGAAAAGGAAAATCTTTCTCTAGTTTGACAATTTTTGCACGAAATATTGAAGCTTCTAGGCATGTTGGGAAACTTGAAAGGCATAACATCAACATATGTGGCCTCTCAATGCGTATTGAAACTATACCAGGACGGACAAGTTGAGAGCATTAATAAGAGTGAACCTCAGCAACTTGCACAATATGCAGCTCACTTCATTGCCAACACTGATGAAACTCAACCGTGCAACCTCGCCACATTTGTACCTATTGGTGAAGATGCACCTCTCCAGGTAACTACCATTACCTACACTGACAGTTTAAAGAAATTTTTACATTATCAGTGTAACTTAACTTGTTGTAGCATGGGTTGCCTGCCTTATGTTATGGACAACAGTTATCTTTTAAATTGTCGGTAGAAGTTAAGCTTGTGAACTAAGGCTTCTTTCTTGTTTTGTCGAGCTTTGATTTGGTCTCCGGTTGGATGGTCACGCATAATTTGTATTCCTTTAACAGCGTGCAGAGTGGATAAAATACTTGGGAGTTTTTGCGAATTTGGAAAACAGGGCAAACCAAGTCTATGATGCAGTAAGTGAAGAATTGAGACATATTCCTCAGTTTTCATCATGATGAAAATATTTAGAAGAATTTCTTGTTTATTAAGGATTTGTCTTATGTGGATAGATTAAGGAGAACTATTTGTGCTTGAGCAAAGCTGCAACTAGTAAGACTTCAGTTAAACCAACTGTATCTTGGATGGATTATAAAGATGTGTGTACACTGACTCTTGAACTCAGCCTTTTCTTTGAATTTGTTTTATAATCGCCCTTAACATACAACTATTTCATTGTATAGGGAGTGTGGTCATTTACAAGAGAGCCATACAAATTAAAGGTTAGATCTGTATCACTTTCAACAAATTTTTGTGTAAATTTCTTGAGTTAGGTTATATTAATCTTGACGATGACGTGTGCAGTTTGTGGAGGATGCTGGTGGAGTCAATGTCGATGATTCCATCAACAAAGTCACATACAATATGTCCATTCCTGATGATTTAGAAGAGTTTCATGCCATTTTGTGTGTAAGTTAATTCTCTCATTGTTATTTCTATATGGTTATCTACTTTTTGCTGATTTAGATATTTGTTTTGTAGACTGTGGATGTAGTGATTGATGAAACATATACCTCAGATCCAGCGGTCTATAACGCGTCCACATTTCTTGGAAACATCAATTTGGAAGATCAATCTTGCTTTGCTTTTCTCTCAAATCAAAGTTTATGGAGATATGATAAAAGGGTGCAAAACTCTACAGTCCTAGGTGGGTTCTAAAGTTTTTTTGTGTATGCATTGCCTACATCGATCCTTTTCTATATTGATATTATTCAAGTAATATATCCTTGTTATATGAAGAAAACGTTTTATTCTACACCAAATAGTAAGAAACTAGGGTTATTTTAGTTTTCATAAACGAGGAAGAAACATATCATAGTTTCATATAAGGTGTTGATTAGTCAGAGCTTTTTTTCAAGATTATTCAGAGTTGAATGCTTAATTGATTTAATTGGGAAATAACTACAGTCAAACATGTTAATAACATCCCCGTTTGTTCCAAATATTTTTGGATATGATAGCGGAGTGTTGTCATAGAGAACATATATTATAACATAACACTAAAATTGGTTCTGGAAAAAGCTTGGCTTTTATAGTGAAGTGTTGTTATACAGTCAAACATATGCCCCATTTGTTCCGAATATTTTTGGATGTTATAGCGGAGTGCTGTTATAGAGAACATATATTATAACATAACACTAAAATTGGTTCTGGAAAAAGCTTGGCTTTTATAGTGAAGTGTTGTTATACAGTCAAACATATGCCCCATTTGTTCCGAATATTTTTGGATGTTATAGCGGAGTGCTGTTATAGAGAACATATATTATAACATAACACTAAAATTGGTTCTGGAAAAAGCTTGGCTTTTATAGTGAAGTGTTGTTATACAGTCAAACATCTGCCCCGTTTGTTCCGAGTATTTTTGGATGTTATAGCGGAGTGTTGTTACAGAGAACATATATTATAACATAACATGAAAATTGGTTCTGGAAAAAGCTTGGCTTTTATATTGAAGTGTTGTTGTATAGGCATGTTGTTATAGAGAGGTCTGATTGTATAGGGATGTTGTTATAGAGAGGTTGACTGTAGTAGTAATAAAGAACCTTCCTTTCAACTTTTTCTGGGATTGATGGTGTTTCCCTTTTGGTTGTTCAAGACTGGTATGATGGAGCTGTCTCGCAACCCCAACTGGTCTTAGCAGATATCATTGAAGCTTTATATCCTACAGGAAATTATAACACGACATATTTCAGAAATATTGCAAAGGTATGACACTTTTGTATTATACATTTTTCTTCTGTGTACATTGGACAATATAAGAAAATTTTACACGATCTTTTTTCCCGTAAATGATAACTTTAGATAATTATCCGCACAAGTGAGATTAATTATCTGAACAACTTGTTAAAATAGTGTAAAACCTTATGCATTGTTTGTGTAAACACCCCCACCTAAAAGGAGTGGGAAGCCACCCTAATATTTTGACATGTTAACTATTTCAGGGAGAAGGGATCATAAGCATTGGTCCTGAAATGTGTGAAAGAGACAGCTCCATCGCGATGGAACCTACAGTTGTAGCTTGCCAGTAGCCGCTGCTCTATTGAAAATTCGTTGTTCTGATTTTTGGTTCTTTTTCTTCACACATTTTGGTCTGGCAATTGTTCAAATTTATTGTAAGTTTCAGAACTGGATATCTTCATCAGCTACTGCAAGGAAAAGTTGAAGCCATAAGCATTGTCGTTATTCAAAATAGGGAAAATGGTCAAATATATCCCTTTACTATCATTTATTGTTTAAATATATCCTCCGTTATACTATTAGGTTACATTAGCCCCTACCGTTAAGCAAAGTTCTAAATATACCCTTAGCTTAACGGATTTGCCACGTGGAGGCTTCTAAGTGAAAAACCCAACCCACAACTTAAAAACCCATACCCAATTAAAACCCAAGCAAAGTTGGAAACCACCCTCCGCCTATGTTCTTCCTTCTTCGTCTCTATAGTTGAACACGATACACATTCCTCGATGCGAAAGAGCTAGATCAGTAGTTTATAAGTTGATTAGTTTGAAAATTTGAAAATTAGTTGCCTAGGTTTTGGCGGGAAAGTTAGTTAAAGCTATGTCACACAATTGACATGTTTTCATTTCCTTTCTCTTTTATTTTTAGCACATTTAGCTTATTATAAACACTATAAATAGGTGATACATCAAATTGTAATGGCATTATGATATGAATTGAATTTCTGTGTCCCCCCCCCCCCCTCCTCCTCTAAGCCTGCTTCTATTTCTCTTCTCTTTTTCTCTCTTTTCTTCATTTATGTTGCTTCTTCTCCCGTTTAGTGGCAGTGATACCTCAATTGGGTATCCATTGGTATCAGAGCCTCGTAGAGGATGGGCCCACGAAGAGCTGTGGACGTTGTAACTGATAATACATCAATGGATTTGTAGGAGCAGTATGAAGATCTAGCAGCTCAACAGTTAGATCTTCAAGCAGAATTGGCCCAAAAACAGCAGGAATTAAGAGATCTGGACAAACGCCACAATGAACTTCTAAAGATGGTGAGTTCTCTTAAAAACTCCTTTGATGGACTACAGTTGAATCAACAATCGATGGACATTGCATCTACAATTGTTGCTAAGGATAAAATGCTACATTCAGGTCAGGGAATTCTAGGTCCAAATCCTTACTGTGTTAATGCTAATCATAATCATAACCTAGTTTTTCCTCAATTCAATGGAGAGAATTTGAAAACGTGGTTATATAAAATTGAATAGTATTTTGCTGAGGATGAAACTCGTCTCAATCAGAGAGTCAGATTAATAGATGTGAACCTCGATGATGAAGCACTAGCTTGGCATCAATCATACCTTAAGTGTAGGAATTACCTATGCTACATGTGTGGGAAGAGTATATAGCTGAGCTCATAGAGACTTTTAGTGGTGATTTCTCTGATGTTATGATGGAATTGAAACAAACAAGATCTGTTAGAGTTTCAATTTTCCTTTGATAGGTTGGTAGCTCAATGCAATTTTACTGTTGAGCAGGCTATCTCTTGTTTCATTGGTGGTTTGAAGGAAGAATTGGTGAATCCTATTATGATGCATGAGCCTAAATCCTTAACTAAAACATGCAGGTTAGCTAGGTTAGCTGGAGCTACTCTGGCTGCTAATGCTAAAGCTCAGAAACATACTTCCACTGGTTATTCTAATGTTCGGAGAAGTTCTTATGATAACCATAGCCTCAAATCTCCCATCTATTCGACAGTTAGTCACACACCTAGGCTAGCAACTGCTAACTATTTCTCCAGAAAAGGGCCCAGGGATTGTGTTACTTCTGTGATGAAAAATACACTGCAGGCCATAAATGTAACCTTCCAAAACAGTTGTTTGTCCTAGAGCTGGAAGAATCTGATGTTGCACCTACAGAAAAGGAGGACACCACTACTGCAATTGAGGCACTTCCTGAGGAGTGGCCTGCTGTTCAAGAAGAACATCCTCACATTTCACTATGTGCCTTAGCTGGTATCCAAGAAGCACAGACCATTCATGTTACAGGTTACAGTGATAAACGACCTATTCAAATTCTTCTAGATGGTGGTAGTACTCATAATTTCATAGATTTAGCAGCTGCAAAGAAATTAGGTTGTTCAGTTACTCCTACTGTTTTAAGCTATGTCAACTTAGGCAATAACACCCTTGAAGCCACTTCTGGGTTGGTAAAGGACTTTAAATGGATGCTAGAGGGAACCACATATGTAGTTGATCTCATTGTCTTCCCTGTTGGTAGATATGATTTGGTTTTGGGAGCCGTATGGATAAAAAATTTAGGTCCAGTTACAATGGACTACTCAGCACTAACTGACCTTTAATTACCAAGGCAAACAACATCTTTTGAAAGGGGTGTCAAAAGACTGTAAACTCTCTAGTTCCAAAGCCATTAACAGATATTAAGGTTACCATGATCAGTTGTATATGCTACAAGTGTTGTTTGATGCACCATCACATGCTTGTGGAAGTGATGGAGTTATGCTAGCTTTGCATTTACCTAGTGATGATTTGTTGCCTTAGTCACTCCAGAATGTGTTGACCATTTACAAGCAAGTATTCTCAGAACCTACTACATTACCTCCTGCAAGGGGAGAATTTGACCACAGGGTTCCCTTGCAACCTGGTACCAAACCAATCAACATCAGGCCTTAAAGATATTTTTCTATGAAGAAGGATATCACTGGAGTTGGTAAAGGAGATGCTACAGCAGGGTGTCATACAATATAGTAACATCCTTTTTGCCTCACCTGTGGTGGTGGTAGGTAAGAAATATGGTACTTGGAGGTTATGTGTGGACTACAGGGACCTAAGCCATTGTACTATTAAGGACAAATTTCCCATTCCTATTATTGATGATCTACTGGATGAGCTATCAGGGGCTTCTATTTTTTCTAAAATTGATCTCAGATCTGGTTATCACCAAATCGGAATGGATCCTGAGGATATACCCAAGACAACATTCAAAACACACCTGGGAGTATTTGGTCATGCCTTTTGGCTTGACCAATGCTCCTTCCACTTTTCAGTGCCTAATGAACCATATTTTTCAGGACCTACTTAGAAGATTTGTACTTGTTTTCTTTGATGATATTCTAATCTATAGTAAGAACTTGCAGGATCATCTTCTTCATTTACAACTGGTTTTTGATCTCATGATACAGAATAGTCTATTAGCCAAGCATTCTAAATGTGCTTTTGGTGTTCCAAGAGTGTAATTGGGCCACTTTATTTCTTCACAAAGGGTTGCTACTGATCCAAAGAAGATAGAGGTTGTGCAACACTGGACTACTCCCACAACTGTTAAACAATTAAGAGGTTTCGTGGGATTAGCTGGGTACTACATGAAGTTCATCAATGGCTATGGCCTTATTAGTCGACCTCTAACAGATTTACTCAGGAAGGATAATTTTTATGGACTGAGGTTGCTTCACGGGCCTTTGCTGAACTTAAGTTGGCCCTCACTATTGCACCGGTTTTGGCCTTACCAAACCATTCATTACCATTTGTTGTTGAGACTGATGCCAGTGGATCTGGTATTGGTGATGTCCTTATGCAAAATAACCACCCTATAGCCTTTATTAGTAAAAGGCTGGCCCCCAGACATGCTGCTCTATTTGTATATGAAAGGGAGTTACTTACTTTGGTCTTTGTTGTGACTAAATGATCACATTATCTGCTCAGCCAGCATTTTATTGTCAAAACTGACTAGAAGGCCCTTAAATATCTATTGGAACAAAAACTCCATACTAATTCTTAGATTAGGTGATTGGCTAAGCTTTTGCCTTTTGATTTTGAGATCCAATATAAGAAGGGCAATGACAATGTAGCTGCAGATGCTCTCTTTAGAATTCAAGGTGCTTCATTGATGTCTATGCTCATTTCTTCTATTCAAGCTGACTTATGGAAGGACATTCAAGATAGTTGGTATGCAGATCCAGAGTTGAAGACTTTGATCTCTACTCTGCAACAACAACCTCAGAAACACTTCACTTGGGTAAATGGACAGCTTAGAAGAAAGGGTAAGCTACTAGTGGGCAACAACACTGCTTTGAGACAACAGATACTCACATTGTGGCATTCTACCCCTTTTGAGGTCCACTCTAGTATTGATGCCACCATGAGGAAGGTTCTTACTTATTTTAAACGGAAAGGCATCATAACTGATATTCTAACCTTTGTCCACCAATGTTCTGTGTGCCAAAGGAACAAGTATGACACTGGTGCTTCTCCTGTACTTCTCCAATCTTTACCTATTCCCGCTCTTCATTGAACAGACGTCACCATGGATTTCATAGAAGGTTTGCATAAGTCTCGAGGAAAATCAGTTATATGGGTCATTGTTGGTCGCCTTACCAAACATGCTCACTTTATTTCCTTGGCTCATCCTTATACTACTCAGTCCCTCATTCCTATTTTCCTGGATAATGTCTTCAAACTTCATGGTTTTCCTGCCTCCGTTACAAGTGACAGAGACCCCATATTCATTAGCTCCTTTTGGAGAGAGTTCCTTACTGCTCAAGGTGTCACTTTGAACACATATACTGCTTACCATCCTCAAACTGATGGTCAGTCTGAGGTGCTTAATCGCTACTTGGAAACTTATCTCAAATGCTTTTGCACAGACTCTCCTTCTAACTGGTCTTCCTTCCTTGCTTTGGCTGAATGGTGGTACAATACTAGTCCACATTCTGCCATCAAGACTTCACCTTTTGAGCTTCTTTATGGTTATCCACCACCATTGCATCTGCCTTACTTAACTGGAGATTCAGAGGTAGATTCAATTGAGGACCTTTCTCTTCTTCGTGAATTCAAACTTAACTTGGCTAAATCTCATCTCACTCGTGCACAACAAAGAATGCAAGCTCAAGCTAATGCACATAGGCTGGACAGACAGTTCAAAGTGAGTGATTGGGTCTTTGTCAAGATTCAACCATATCGACAGTCTTCACTATCATCCTTACCCTACCACAAACTGATCTCTCGCTACTTTGGGACTTATCCCATAGTTGACAAGATTTGGGATGTTGCTTATAAGTTGCTCCTCCCACCAAAAGTTCTTATACACCCCACCTTTCATGTGTCTCGACTCAAATTTTGTCATGAAATTCCTACTGAAATAATACATCCACCTGTGGTTGATTTGGCTAGTCGATTATGTCCCTCTCCTGAGTCCATCCTAGAAAGAAGACTAATCAAGAAAGGCAATAAGGTTGTCGCTCAGTGTTTGGTTAAGTGAACTGGTTTGGATGCCTCATATGCTACATGGGAATTAGCTTCTGCTCGTAAAGCTCATTCTCCCTCCTTCACCCTTGAGGACAAGGGTGTTGTTCAACCAGGGGGGATTGATACACATATTGGCTGATTAGTTTGAAAATTTGAAAATTAGTTGCCTAGGTTTTGGCGGGAAAGTTAGTTAGAGCTATGTCACACAATTGGCATGTTTTCATTTCCTTTCTATTTTATTTTCAGCACTTTTAGCTTATTACAAACACTATAAATAGGTGATACATAAAATTGTAATGGCATTATGATATGAATTGAATTTCTGTGTGTTTCCCTACTTCTCCTGTAAGTCTGCTTCTATTTCTCTTCTCTTCTTCTCTCTTTTCTTCATTTTTGTTGCTTCTTCTCTCGTTTAGTGGCAGAGATACCTCAATTGGGTATCAGAACACCACTCATATTTATTAATAATTTCATTATCCAATTCCACCTGCTTTCACCATAATTTTCTATCACTAAAACAGATTCAAGTGTTATTGTCGCAGAACTACTTCCACAATTCATCCAATTTTTCTACTGATCATATTCTTAAATTTGTGTAAAAGCCTAGAGACCAACATAGTCCACACCTCTTCTCCCTATTAAACATAATGTCCTATACAACAACACAAACTATCGCGGTGAATCAACAATCAAACCTTAATGTAAATGGTTTGTATCACCTGGTCTAATGGCATAACAATTCCAATTTTGTGCTCCCAATAATCGCACGTTATGAAAACTTTCTAGCAACAAAGTAGAATTCATTCATGAAAGTTCAAAAGTAAATCAAAAACTGATTCTCTTAGTCTCCTAAATCAATAAAGTAATAGTACGTAAAAATAAGCCACAGTGTAAGTACTAAGAAACTCTCATTTTACCAGCACCTAGTTTTGCATTTTCAAGTTGCCCAGATTATTTTATTGATTTTTTGAAATTTTAGGTGTCATCATCGTGGTACCGTAAAATCAATACAAATCGAAATTTCAGGTGGCATCGTCTTTAGATGTTGGAGTGATTCTAGAAGGTGGTCGCCGACATAAGATATTCTATTTTCTTCAAATACCTTAAGATGGAGAAAGAATCGAGGGATTTGGGTTTCAGATTTGTATAGAGAAAGACGAGAGGAGAAGATAGGTATAAGATAGACTAATTTGAAGTTGTCCGGCAGCGGCGCACATTGGAAAAGATGGCAGAGATTAGGATTGAACTTTTTGGATTTACTTATCATTAGAATGAAGGGGTCCAACGGGTCACGGTTTATCCAAATGGGTATAGGTTTTTTAAGTTGTGGGTTGGGTCTTTCACTTAGAAGCCTCCACGTGGCAAGTCCGTTAAACTAAGGGTATATTCAGAACTTTTCTTAACGGTAGGGACAAATTTAACCCAATAGTATAACAGAGAATATATGTAAATAATAAATGATAGTAGATGGATATATTTGACCATTTTCCCTTCAAAATATGATATATTGTGTTCAGTTTCTAGCCAAAATAACGAAATATGATGCCATCAATGTGTAATTCTGCTCAAGTATTGAATTTTAGTTCTCACTTCTCAATCCCGCTTTGATCAACAACAGTTTCTTGGTTGGATTTTGTATAATGGCAATACTCGAAATTAACCAACACACACAAAAGGCCATCACCCCTAGAAGAACTTGGGTGCATCCTATATGGTGCATGTATCTACATTTGCGTGTGACAAAGGCACCACAATTCAACTCAGGGGCGGTCCTTTCATAAAGCAAGTAAAGCAACTGCTTTAGGCCCCACATTTGTGAGAGCCCCATTTTTTGTTACACCTAGTATGCTATGTATAAGTTTAAAGGTTATGTGATGTGAAAAAGATTTCTTTCTTTCTTTAACAAGTATAGAGAAGAAGGATTTGCAACTGCTTTGATTTCTGCCAAGAAAATTGCACTTGAAATGAATATCGAATCCCAATTTCATAAAAAAATGTATGATATATAGGAAGTATTCGATAAGAGTGTTGATGATAAAATATCAAAAACTTTCAAAGAGACCTTGGAGTTGATTACTTTATATATAGTAGACAAGACTATTTTTTTTTACTTCAAAATAGATTTGAATAATTCGAAGCATATGAAAATATTTTTGCTTTGATCAACAACAATTTCTTGGTTGGATATTTGTATAATGACAATACTAACTCGAAATTAACCAACACACACAAAAGGCCATCACCCGCAGAAGAACTTGGGGGTCCTATATGGTGCATGTATGTCTGCCCAAGAAAGGAAATAATTTTGAAGATTGACAAAGGAACTCCGAGATGAACCAGGTCCATCACAAGTGACATAGACGAGCAGATTCAAAGGCACATGAGATGCACATGCAGGAGATAAACGTATTATGATTAAATTGAGATATCTTCTGATCGAAAAGATTGCAAAAACGAAATTGGAGAAGGACTCCTTACTCAATAAGAACAAAATCTAAGATAAGGAAGGATTTAGGAGATGAGTTTGACTATAACTCTTTCACCAAGGAAGAGTTGCATTAGGATTCTAGTTAATTCCTTATCTACTAACTCCTATAAATTGCATATTGTTCTTATGATATGGAGATGCACAAAAACAGAAATTTATCAAGAATTGAGAGCAAAATTCGTGAAGAAATTTTGCACGCAGTTCGAGCAAAATTGGAGAGTGCGAATCTGAAGCTACTTGAACCAGCTAGAAGAACCAGTTCCATCTGTTGTCTTTTAGTCTAGTTTATTTGTAGTAGGTGATTACAACGTGTACCTTTCAGCTTTATCGAGAAGCAATTGTAATAGGTATTGAGTGTTCAAGTTATAGCTAACTTGAAGTTTGTCGCAAATAACTAGAGGCTAGTTTGCCACAAAGGGATTAGAGGTAGTCCTTAGATTTACAAAATAGTTTATTTTGTAAATGTTGTTTGGCTCATTGTTGCAGTGAAGTATTTGGAGAAAATCCTACTGAGTAGTAGGTCTTGATTTTTCACCTTTTGAGCCAGGTGTTTTCCACGTAAAAATCCTTGTGTTCTTTACTTTTCTGCATTTATTATTCCGCAACAGTAGGAGTTGGAACACAGAGAAGAACCNTTGGAGAGGCTAACACCTTAGGAAAAGATCAAGATGAGTGCACTACCTGAAAAGAGTAAACAGAAATCCACCACTAGGCAACCACTATTCAATGATCACTTGTAGATGACTAATGGGTGCTTCAAATGTGGTAAAAAGAACCACATGATCAAGAACTGTCCTATGTGGGAAGTCGAGTGGAAAAAGGAGAAATCTAAGAGAAGGAACAGAAAGAAGGAACAAGTTTATGACAAGAAGAACTACAAAAAGGTCATCCAAAGCAATGGTTGCTGAGCGAGCTCTTATAGCAGTTCGGGAATCTGAAGATGAACCTGATGAAGAATCCGAGATAAGTTTTCTGGACCTTAAGGATAAAATTAAACTCCTTTCTAAAGATAGACTATTTGAATTGTTGCTAATTTTAATTGATGAATCTAAGATTATAAGTTCTGAAAAAGAACAGTTGTCAAAAGAGTGTAACTTTTTAATAGCAGAATGCAAAAACCTAGAAATAAATATTAGTAAAACTGAAAAGGAAAATACTGCATTGAAGAACCAGGTTCATGCACTTGATACAACTGTCTTAGAACTTAGATCTGAAAATATGAAATTGAAGTTAGGAACAGGTAAAGAAATAGCTAGTGACACACAACTCTCACTAGAAAAGGATCTAGGAACGGTAAAAGATGAGCTTTATAGAAAGGAAGAACTGGTAAGAACCCTGAAGGAGGACTTGACTAAGGTTAAGCATGAGCTAGAAAGAACTTGTAAATGGAACAGGTCCTTTGATACACTTTCATGGCTACAAAAACATCATAGTAGAAACAGAAGAGGACTCGGCTTCAGCAACTCTACACCTAAGTGGGATCCCAAAGGCAAGTACCTCACACTCCCTAAGAACAAGATTTACACACACTGTGGTAATACTGGTCACTATAAAAGTGAATGCGATGCAAAAGAGAAGGCAATTCAGAAGAACAAAAATTTTGTTCTAGGGAAAAATAGGTTGTCAAGTTGGGCTAAAAAGAATGTGATTTATCCTTTTGCATATAGAAAGGAATCCAAACAAGTTTTGGTTCCTAAGACTAAACCATGATCTCCTTTTGCAGGTTCAAGTGAAGGGGAGCAACCAAATATGGTATATGGATAGTGGCAGCTCAAAGCACATGACAAGAAGCAAGGACCAATTCCTTTCACTTGAGAACCTCAAAGGAGGTAATGTCTCCTTTGGAAATGGGAAGAAAGGTGATATCATTGGGGTTGATAAGGAACAAGATGATGAAGAGATTGGACTGACAAAAAATTCAAATGATGAAGCCACAGTCCATCCTGAAGCAGTATCACAGGATGGAACAGGTTATGGAACATGTCCTTTCACCCAGGGCAACGTGATAGGGGGAACTGACTAGAGAGGAACCGATCCTCAAACCTCGAGGGAACCTGTCCATGAACCTATTCCTCAGTAACAAAACCAGGAAGGAACATCCAAAGAAATTGACACTCCTATTGCAACATCCACGAAATTGGATATGGATGAACCCGGTTCATCTGTTTATCAGAAGATGTATAGGGGAATGATTAGCTCTTTGTTATATCTCACTGCTAGCAGACCTGACATTGTTTTCAGTGTAGGCCTTTGTGCTAGATTCCAGGAAAATCCAAAAGAGTCTCACTTGACTGCTGTCAAGAGGATCTTGAGATACCTAAAAGGCACCACTGACCTTTGTCTATGGTATCCATAAGGTAGTAATTTCAACTTAGTGGGATATGATGATGCTGATTATGCAGCTTTTCTTGTGGATAGAAAGAGCACCTCAGGTGTGACACACTTTCTTGGCACATGTCTTGTGTCTTGGGCCACCAAAAAGGTAAAATTCTGAGGGCTTATCTACTGCTGAAACTGAGTGTATTGATGCTGCCTCATGTTGTGGATCAAACAACAATTAATGGATTGTGGGATTGATGTAGGTTGTATCCCTATCTTTTGTGAAAATACTAATGCAATTAGTATGACCAAGAACTCGGTTCATCACAAAAGAACTAAGCACATAGATGTTAGACATCATTTTTAAGGGATAATTATGATAAGGGATTGATCATTATTGAGTTTTATGCTACTTATAAACAGATTGCTGATATTTTTACAAAAGTACTGAGCAAAGAGCATTTTGAAAGGAACAAGTTACTATTAAGGATGATTAAGAACACCTTATTGAACCAGTTCAGAGTGTACATGAAAAAAAACAAAGGAAAAATGAAAAAAATTGGCTAGAAAATCAGGAATTTGTGCAAATAATCAGATTAACAATTGCTCAGTCTCATACTGTAAAAAGTATACTCTTAGGCCATGTTTTGATATGAATCACTAATCATTAATGATTTTTTTTCTATCTCTGCAAATTGAGGCTTGATCAAGACGATTCTAAAATGATAAACCTGGTTCATCGTGATGGTTCATCTGAAAGGCGAGGTATGTGTTCTACACTCTGCACACTTTGAAATACCAATAATTAAATCATGAGCAGAGTCCTACCCAAGCCCAAAATCTTCAAAAGCCTATCTAGTTGACTTTGAACTAGTTTCGTTTCAACAAGAATCCTCACCAAATTAAAATACCTAGATTCTAGGGAAGTCTTAACTGTATATTCAAAACTAAAATTTCATTCAAGACATCCCCTCCCTTACAGAACCATTCCCAAATTTCCGATGACTCTTTCAAGTCGACGACTGAGGGGGAAGAAACTGGGTCTTTTGATTCTGAACAGGTAACTTCTGTACCATAACCTTCTTCTGAGGTCATTTCTGAGGCCGCTGAAAACTTAGAAAATAGGTTCATACTGGTTGGGTCTATGGTAGATGTGGAAATGGTTGAGACAAAAAGGAGAGAAGGTAAAAATAAAATAGAAAAGAAAATGAGAGTGAGGGAGTACAGAGTAATGAGAAGGGGAAAATGGAAGGAAGTGGTTGATTCTTCACCCACATATGAATCTGTTAGAATGACTATTTGTGGAGTTGATCCAGAGAAGGAGGAAGAAAGTAGAAAGAACTCAAGGGGAAGTGAATCAGGAGAATCCGTTGAAGGGTTAGTAAATCTAGGAAAGCACACAGATGAACCTGGTTCATCTACTGAGGAAACACTGGCGGATATGCTGAAAACGTTAGGCGATAATTACAATCCAAAGATAAAGCTCAAACTTCCGAGGCAGCAAGAGCAAACAATAAAAGAAAAGTTGTTCCGTCTGAGACTTATGATATTTCTCTTCCAAGAGGAAGAACTACAAGGAGAAAGTTAAAGCAAAGTGAGGACGAGTTGAAGAGATCTTTAGAGGAGAGTAAGAAGAAAATAGTGAAAAAAGGGAAAGAAAAGGTTGTTGAGCCTATTGAGGCTGTTGAAGTGGATGAGATGTACCTGGTCCATCAAAGTGAAAAAGTGGCAGAGGTAGAGGTTCAGACCCCTAAGCTCAAGAAAGCCAAGACTTGCTCAAAGAAGTCTTCATCTGTTTCTAAGTCTGTCGAACCATCTACCTTGGCTAAACGAACCAGGTCTGCAATTCTTCCAAGTCTTAATTTCTTAGTCGTGCCTAGAACTTTCAATGACCCAGATTCGGGATTTTTTTGTTTGTTTGTTGCTCATGTTTTAACTATTTTTATTTCATATTGTGGATTGTGGCAGAATCATATTCTCTCTATCAATGAAGTTTGCTTCTTTTGTTCTTATTCACTGTCTATATTTCTTTGATAGTATTAATTCTTAGTTGATTATTGATGATTAATCCATGATTGCATATGCAGTTGCCCAAATGGCCATGAGTAAGTGTTAAAAATCTGGGATTCACACAATTGTTTTTGCAACTTTTCGATGATGCCAAAAGGGGGAATATAGGTTGTGCTCTGAACATGTGATATTTATAACCTAATGAACCTGGTTCTTTATGATAAATGCTTAATACTCTAATATGTGTCACTGTTGGACTAAGTTGAAACATTCCTGAAGCACAAAGTTTGTCATCGTCAAAAAGGGGTAATTCGTTGGCCCAAGAAAGGAAATAGTTCTGAAGATTGACAAAGGAACTCTGAGATGAACCATGTTCATCACAGGTGACATAGACGAGCAGATTCAAAGGCACATGAGATGCACATGCAGGAGATAAACGTATTCTGGTAAAATTGAAATATCTTCTGATCGAAAAGATTGCAAAAACGAAATTGGAGAAGGACTCTTTATTCAATAAGAACAGAATCTAAGATAAGGAAGGATTTAGGAGTTGAGTTTAACTAGAACTCTTTCACCAAGTAAGAGTTGCATCAGGATTCTAGTTAATTCTTTATCTACTAACTCCTATAAATTGCAGATTGTTCTTATGATATGGAGATTCACAAAAACATAAATTTATCAAGAATTGAGAGCAAAATTCGTGAACAATTTTTGCAAGCAGTTCGAGCCAAACTGGAGAGTGCGAATCTGGAGCTACTTGAACCAGCTAGAAGAACCAGTTCCATCTGTTGTCTTTTAGTCTAGTTTATTTGTAGTAGGTGATTACAACGTGTACCTTTCAGCTTTATCTAGAAGCAATTGTAATAGGTACTGAGTGTTCAAGTTATAGCTAACTTGAAGTTTGTCGCAAATAGCTAGAGGCTAGTTTGCCACAGACGGATTAGAGGTAGTCCTTAGGTTTACAAAAGAGTTTATTTTGTAAATATTGTTTGGCTCATTGTTGCAGTGAAGTGTTTGGAGAAAATTCTACTAAGTAGTAGGTCGTGGTTTTTCACCTTTTGAGCCAGGTGTTTTTCACGTAAAAATCTCAGTGTTCTTTACTTTTCTGCATTTATTATTCCGCAACATTAGGAGTTGGAACACATAGAAGAACCATTTCCTTCTATAATTAGCGCACGCGAAAATTGGACACCACACAAATCCCCCCCCCCCCCCCCCCCCTCGGGTTTTTCGTTTTATAATATTATATCAT
>ML294053.1:24287-108356 GCA_005239495.1 Nicotiana undulata
AAAACCCCCCCCCCCCCCCCTTGTGTGGTATTGACGTTTAGAACATCAATCATGTATCTACATTTGCGTGTGACAAAGGAACCACAATTCAACTCAGGGGCGGCCCTTTCTTAAAGCAAGTAAAGCAACTGCTTTAGGCCCCACATTTGTGGGAGCCCCATTTTTTGTTACACCTAGTACGCTATGTATAAGTTTAAAGGTCATGTGAAGTGAAAAAGATTGATTTCTTTCTTTAACAAGTATAGAGAAGAAGGATTTGCAACTGCTTTGATTTCTTCCAAGAAAATTGCACTTGAAATGAATAAAGAACCCGAATTCATTAAAAATGCATGATATATAGGAAGTATTCGATTAGAATGTTAATGATAAAATATCAAAATCTTTTGAAGAGTCCTTGGAGTAGACTATTTTATATATAGTAGACAAGACTATTTTTTTTACTTCAAAATAGATTTGAATAATTCGAAGCATATGTAAATATTTTTGGTTTTCTTTTTGGTGGCAAAAATTAAGATCATTGGATGATGTGTTTACCTCGAAATACGAGTAATAATTAACTTGTAATGTGGTTATAAGGATACGTGATCTGATTCAATACCAATTGATAAATGACGAAAAAAATAAATGAATTAAACGATTAAGATAAATCAAACCAGTTTCGTTGCAAGTTATCGACCTTGGTTTGGAATAAGATCGAGATAAAGCGTTAAGAACAATAAGAACGGTGGTAAAATGTAAGCAAGTAAAAGAGCAGTGTATTGTTATTTCTCAGTAAGTGTATGTATTACAAATGAACAAGGTTCCTCTTTATATAGTAGAGGAATCCTATATAAGGTATTACTCTAATTTCGAAAATATAATCCATGATTGGTATCAATAACCGTTAGCGGTTCTGTCACTTCCGAGATTCCCGCCGAGATCTATGGTCGATCACGGATATCTCGCTATTCTGTTGCTCGATGTTGGTCTTGTCCGATCTCGATCATTCGGTCTACGTGTCTTTGAGCTCGAGCTCGCTTCAATATGAGCTTTATCTCGAGGTAGACCCTCAAGCCCATAAAATCGGCCATCCTCGATTTTAGCCGTATAAAGATAGTCACCGCGTTTCTTAGAATTAAATGATAAGAAATGACTTGAACCTCGATTCCCTCATACCTCGATCATGACGTTGTATTCGTGATGTAAGCGATGGATGTGACCGGAAATGTCTTGTCGGTGCGGTTCCCCAAATCATCAATGCATGTCATTCATCGGTCGGCCACTAGTTCTACCGAACCGTCGCCACAAGCCTATAAATATCACCTCCTTTGTTGATTCAAACTTTACTTTGCTTTGATTAAAAACTCTCAACTCTCTACTCCTTCTCATCTTTCTTTCATTGCCTCCTGTTACGCCGTTGTTATCCTCACCGGAGCGACCAATTTCATACTTATTTTCAACCTCTTCTGCTTACACAAATGGAAAAAACCTCCAAAATTGTGCTGCAAAAAGAAAAGTCTTCATCTTCCTCCTCTCGTTCGGCCGGTGAAAAAATGCCGATGGAGCCTCATATCGAAGAGTGTATCTCGGGGCCAATCGAACTAACTTCCGACTTCAAAGTCGAAAGACCCTCCTCAGTTCCGGGTCGTTGTTAGCCTATGTCCCGATACATCTACTCGATATCGATAAGCGATCTCGAGAGGGTCAAGAAGAACTACAATTGGTAGAATAAGGAAGTGGTGGTTCCTTCCCTGAGGAGGACATCACCACCTACGTGAAAGGGTACTTGAGTGTGTGTACCTACCCTTTCACTCTAGGTCCTGTAGATCCAGTCATACTCGACTTCTGCCGCCAGTATCGAGTAACCCTAAGCCAGATTTATCCCTCATTCTAGCGCATCGTCAACTTGATTAGTTTCTTTTCGAGCAAGGTCGAGGGAATGACCTTCACCCTTGACCATTTGATAAGGTTATACAGCCCTCGCCTTTATCGAGGTGGGTTGTTAAAGTTGCAACGTCGGGCCATGAAGACGTTGTTCTCAAGTATTGATGAAGATAAAGACAAAGGATGGATGGGCCGATTCGTCCGAATCAAACACTCCGATCTAATTCCGGTCGAGAAAATGCCATTCCTAGAGGAATCGTAAGTGCAACTTCTACATTGGTACTTTACTGTTTTACTTCCTTTATTCTTTTCCTGACTCAGGTTCTCTTTTCATGGTGCAGCTTCTCCTTGGTTCCCCGGTGCAATCCCGAACCTCGAAGGTTGGGTTCGACAGATGGTCTCCACCTCTTCTCATGCCGAACGTTGCTGGCATGATTTGGCCTTAGGCTGATGGGAGGCTAAAAATCACGGTGAGTTCTTTTCACTTGTATATCGAGGTTTTTCTCGTAATATAAATCTAACTAACTTGGTCTCTTTATGTGTAGGTCTCGATGAAAATGTGGCCATGAGGCCACCTCCACCTGGGGAAGAGGAGGCATCAAAGCCAAACAAGGAGAGGAAGAGAAGAAGAACTTCTCCTTCCGATACCCCCAAGCCGAAGAAGAACAAATCTCGGAAGTCAAAAGTCGATCCTTCTGCTCCTCGTATCGACGTAGTTCAACCACTACGATAGGAAGATGAATAGGGTAAAGATAATGGTTGCCCGCTAGTGACCCGAAAGAGGGGAAGTACTGAGGCTTCCAGGAGTGTCGAGCCGGTGGAGCTCGAGGCGACCCCATCTTGGATAGAGGACATTTCGGAGGAGGGTCCGAGCAAAGTCCTCGAGCAATGGGGTGGTGAGGATGTCCCCCGCCGTGATCATTAGTCGGTGGGTGTTCCCGAAGGGTCTAGCCCCGAGGCCCTTTAGAGAGAAGATAATGCCCCAAGTGATTCGCTTGGGATAATCAACATTGGTGACTCGCTGCTTGGACCTTCATTCTTCGAAGGGAAGTTTCAAGATGCTCGAGCCATGGGTACTCCCGACGTGGGATAGGCCCACGAAGGGAATGACATATTTTGGGACTACTTCACCGGAGTCGACGATGATCTCAAACCAGGCGCATCATTCGTATTCGACGAGGCTCAGCGATTTCTAAAGTAAGTAAGTTCAATTTCTTCGTATTTACACTTGCGTTTAGTCCATATTTCTTCAAGCCTGACTCTTTTCTCTGTGCCTAGGCCATGTTGCTTCACCGAGAAGTATCTTTAAAATCCAGGGTTGAGCTATCCCGATGCGAGGTCGACCTCAAGAAGCTCGTAGAGGAGAGTGATGGCCTCAAACTCCTCTACGTTGAAGAGGAGATCATGACCCTTCGAGCTGAACACACAGGAACTCATTGATATCAGACCAAACTTATTGAACGGGTAACGTAATTTCTTGAGGGTTCATTATGTGTTAACTTGATTTTGGCAACTAATCCTTCGGTTTTGCAGATTCAGCAGAAGGGCAAGCTGGTGGAGCAGCTTCGAGAGGAGGCCAAAAAGAAGGAGCTGAAACTTTGGAATGGAGACAGCATATGGAGCGTCTTGCCTCGGAGAAGGATGCACTTCAGACCCAACTGACTTCAGTCGAGAGCCATCTCCAAGTTGTGAGGGAGGCAAGCTTGGTTTGGGCTCGAAGGATTGAAGAGCTTGAGGCTAAGTTGGCCGCCGAACTTTCAAAGGCTAAGGCAGAGGCAGAGGCGCTAGTGGCCTCTTACCGAGCTAATGTCGAGGCTGCCAACATTCGGGCACAGGAGATCTCGGTTGTTGTTGAAGTCAAGTTGTCATGTGTCGTCGACCATGCTAGGTGAAAATCCCGCATAGAGACTCTCGATGAAGTGCATGCTCGTGGCTTCGACCTCCCGGCTGACATTGAAAGTGCCAAAGCTTTGGAGGTTGAGGCTGTAACCTTGCTTTCCGATAAAGAGGATTCAGCTAGTGGATCCGAGAGTGAAGAGGATAGGGATGAGGCCACCGAAGAAGTGGTTCTCGAAGGTGTGGCTTCCGAGTATGTGGCTCCTGATGACTTGGCTCCCGGGGTGAACTAGGCCTTTAGGATTTTCTTCTTTTTGTACCTTTTTGTGTAAGGCCTTGATTGTCCTTTTGTACAAATTATCTGATATATAATAGAAATTTTTTCTTCGAATGTCTTCGTATGTTTTCAAGTCTAGATATGCCTTTTTTCTTCATCGAAAATGTTGAAAATTTCTCATTGTTGTAATCTTACTAACTTCAGTTCGTAGCCAAAGTAAACCCTCAAGTTTGTCATTTATACGAGGGTAAGTCCCCGGGCTCGAAAATTTATTCAAGACTTTATCTCGGGGGTGACTTGATGTGTTATCTTTATAACCAAGTTCGAATGGTTTTGAACTTTGGAATAAAGTAAACCCTTAGGTTTTTATCAAATGATAGGTAAGCTTCAAGCTTACAGTAATATACCCATTAGGGGTTTTCATTGAATCTCCGAACTATAATTGACTTTTATTTGAGCTCGGAATAGCGAAACCCTTGGGTCCGAATCGAGTGAGAACGAGATCTCGAATTCAAATTATATTGGCCCTTAGGCTCTTTAGATCGGCCCTTAGGCTCTTTAGATCGGCCCTTCAGCTCTTTTAGATTGGCCCATTCGCTCTTTAGATTGGCCCTTACGCTCTTTTATATTGGGCCAATTTGGCCTCTGAAAATGGCTATTACTTTCCCTTTTTCGGCTAAAAGACTTAGTGAAATTTTCTTTATGCCTTAGAATATGCTTTTTATACCCATTGGGTTTTTCGAGGGTCCGATGATCGGAACCCTATTTTTCTTTTTTGTGTCTTAACGTGTTTGTGTTAAGATAATTTGATACCCCTTAAGGTTTTTTCGAAGGCCGATATTATCGAAGCCTTTTAATTATTCAAGGGCTGATTTTATCGAAGCCCTTTTTTATTTGCTTACCCTAGGGTAACCTTATTTAACCGGGTTTTCAAAGTATTTGAAGGCTTTTTGTTTATTGCGGAATTCAAACGTCTCCGAGCCTCGTTATTTTGGTCGTAGCCTTTAATATGGTTGTAGTCTTTAATGTGGACGTAGCCTTCAGGTATGTTTCTTGGACTTATTTCCCGATAACATTTCGAACTTGTTAGTTCCCGAGTACGATGGTCTTGGCCTGTATATCGAGGGGTGCCTCTTTGAGGTCTTATGATTTCAAATTTAGATAGCTTGAGTATGCAGTCCCCGAGTGTTCGAAGTATGCTTGTACTTGGATCTTGAGCCATTTTTCACAAGCGTTGTTTTTGCACAATATATTAGAATCATAAGTATGTGATTTGTACAGTAGAGGATTTACTTCAAAACACGAGATGTTCGAGAAAAGAGAATGCTTCTTTGAATAATTTATACATGCGTACATGTTTTGTTGTTGGGACTCGGCTAATCTATATGGACACGGTTCATTCGACCGTTTGGACCATTACAAAAAATTTCCTATCTAGATCCATTGATCCTAGGTACATTTCTCTAACACATAACATCTGAGGGTGATGCCCCCCAATATTCGAGTTTGATTGCAAAGAAGACTTGGATACTATTATCCTCAGGTAGCACATAATTGTTGTCTCGTTAAAAACCTTGCCAGAAAAATTCATTTGGTATAAAAACCTATCTAAAGGAAAAAGAGTGCAACGCATACTTTAAAACCTGAGGTCACGATATCTTAGGTCAAATTCCTGCAATGAGTTAGTTCCGAATATTTATGTAAATGAAAGAAAAGAGAAAGTCATACCTTAGCAATTTCCTTACTCAAAAGGAAAAATGATTTCGCATGGACCCCGGAATGTCAACAAGCATTGGACGAATTTAAGCGGTACTTATCGAGCCCACCTCTGCTCCACACTCCGAAGGAAGATGAGAAGTTGTACTTATACTTGGCAGTGTTCAAGATAGCGGTAAGTGGTGCACTAGTTCGAGAAGAGCAAGGTACACAGTTTCTTGTTTATTACGTAAGTCGGACCTTAGGAGATGCTGAAGCTAGGTATCCACACTTAGAGAAATTGGCACTTGCATTAATAAGCGCATCTAGAAAATTAAAATCATATTTCCAGTGTCACCCCATATATGTGATAACCACTTATCCACTTTGAAATGTTTTGCACAAGCCCGAATTATCGGGTCGATTGGCCAAATCGGCCGTCGAATTTGGCGGGTACCATATCGAATATCAACCCCAAACGACCATCAAGTCTCAAATTTTAGCAGACTTCGTGGCCGATTTTATGCCAACCTTCATACCTGAAGTGGAAAAGGAACTTCTACTAAAATCGGGTAAATTATCTATGGTATGGACCCTCTTAACGGACGGTGCCTCGAATGTGAAAGGGTCCGAGATTGGCATTGTTTTGAAACCGCCCACATGCAATAATATTAGGCAATCCATTAAGATTTCCAAATCGATTAACAACGAGGTTGAGTATGAGGCCATGATTGCAGGTCTCGAGCTAGCTAAAGGCTTGGGGGCGGAAGTCATCGAAGCTAAATGCAACTCTCTACTAGTGGTAAACTAGGTAAATGTAACCTTCGGAGTTCAAGAATATAGGGTGGAAAGGTACTTAGAAAAATTGCAGGTAACCCTGCACTGTTTTAAAGAATGGACTCTACAACATATCCCTCGAGAACAAAACACTGCGGCCGATGCACTTGCCAATTTGGGGTCCTCGGTCGAAGATATTGAGATTAACTCGGGGATTGTCGTCCAACTCTCGAGGTATGTGATCGAGGAAGGTCATGCTGAAATAAATTCTACGAGCTTAACCTGGGACTGGAGAAACAGATACATCGAGTACTTGAAGAGCGGGAAGCTACCATCGGATCCCAAAGAATTGGGGGCCTTACGGATTAGAGCCGCTCGATTCACATTAGACGAAGACGGAACATTATACATGAGAAAGTTCGATGGTCCATTGGCAGTATGCTTGGGAATAGGAGATACTGACTATGTTCTACCAAAAATCCACGAAGGCACTTGTGGGAACCATTCTGGCGCCGGGTCACTAGTTCAAAATGTTGTCAGAGCAGGATATTATTGGGATAGCATGGAAAAAGACTCTAAGGAGCTCGTTCAAAGATGAGATAAATGTCAAAGGTTTGCATCGATGATCCACCAGCCCGACGAGCAACTTCATTCGGTTCTATCCCCATGGCCATTCATGAAATGAGGAATGGACATCATTAGTCCTCTGCCATCGGCCCCAGGTAAAGCTAAGTTAATTTTGTTTATGAATAACTATTTCTCTAAATGGGTTGAAGCACAAGCCTTCAAGAGAGTCAGGGAAAAAGAAGTAATAGATTTCATATGGGATCACATCACATGCCGATTCGGGATACCCGCATAAATAGTACGTGATAATGACAAACAGTGTATCGGCAACAAAGTAACGAACTTCCTCGAAGATCATAAAGTAAAAAGGATACTATCAACACCGTATCACCCTAGTGGGAATGGACAAGTCGAATCAATGAACAAAACTATCACCCAAAACTTGAAGAAAAGGCTAAACGAAGCCAAAGGGAAGTGGAAAGAAATATTTCTCGAGGTCCTATGGGCATATCGAACAAAATCGAAGTCCAGTACCGAAGAAACTCCGTTTTCCTTAGTATATGGTTCTGAAGCCTTGATACTGGTCGAAGTCGAAGAGCCCAGCGCCAGGTTTCAACATATGACAGAAGAATTGAACCGCGAGGCCAGAATACCAGCCTCGAGTTGTTAGATGAAAAATGAGAAGTTGCACTCGTTCGAATGGCTGCACAAAAGCAACAAATTGAAAGGTACTACAACAGGAGAACCAACTTTCGCCACTTCATAGTTGGGGACTTAGTCCTAAGAAAAGTCACCCTCAACACTCGAGACACTAATGAAGGGAAACTCGATGCTAATTGGGAAGGGCACTACCAAATCCTCGACATAGTCGGAAAAGGATCTTACAAACTCGGAATGATGAACGGCGAACCACTGCCGAATAACTGGAACATATCACTTCTCTATGATCTGATGACCTCGAAATGAATCGACCCAAGGCAGCTATCCGTTCGGTTAGACTTTGTACGATTTTCACACTGTCTACGATGGTGATATCCTTGATGGCCTTAATCTTATCAGGGTTGATTTTGATTCCCCGATTTAACACCATGAAGCCGAGTAATTTGCCCGAACCGACCCTGAAAGCACATTTTTTGCGGTTAAGCTTCATGTTGTATTTCCTCAAGATTTCGAATGTTTCCTGCAAATGAGTCAAATGGTCCTCTGCGCGCAGGGACTTGACTAGCATATCGCCAATGTAAACTTCCATTGATTTACCTATCTGTTCTTCAAACATTTTGTTAACTAGCCGTTGATATGTAGCTCCTGCATTTTTTCGCCCGAAAGGCATTACATTGTAGCAATAGGTCCCATACTTTGTGATAAAAGAAGTATTTTCCTAGTTTTTTAGGTCCATTTGGATTTGGTTGTACCCAGAATAGGCATCGAGAATAGTGAGAATCCATGGCCAGCCGTGGCATCGATCATGCGATCGATATTGGGCAGAGGAAAAGAGTATTTCGGACATGCTTTGTTCAAGTCCTTATAGTCTACGCACATTCTAAGTTTGTTCCCTTTTTTGGGGACTACGACTACATTAGCTAACCATTCAGTATATTTTACTTCTAGAATGGATCCTATTTTGAGAAGTTTGGTTACCTCTTCCTTTATGAATGCATGCTTTACCTCGAACTGGGGTCTTCTTTTTTGCTTTATCGGTCTAAACTTGGGATCTAGGCTCAGCCGATGAGTTGTTATCTCCGATGGGATTCTTGTCATGTCTAAATGGGACCATGCAAAGCACTCCATGTTATCAATAAGAAATTGAATGAGTTTTTTCCTGAGTTCGAGGGTCAACCCCATTCCCGGGTATACCTTGCGTTCGGATAGATACTCGATTGGTATCACCTGTTCCAGCTCCTCAACTGTTGACTTGGTTGCATCTGATTCTTTGAGTACAACGAAATTTCGAGGATTAAGAAAATCCTCTCATTCTTCTTCGATTACCTGTTTCTCCGATTCGGTCGAGGCTGGGGACGGTGATTGTTATTTGTCCGTCTGCTTATCTTTGGCGCTCGATTTTTTTGAGGTCGCAGGTGTTGATATAGGCTTCACCTCGTCGACTGCAAACATTTCCTTTGCAGCGTGTTGTTCCCCGTAAATTATTTTCACACCATCCGTCGTCGGGAATTTGTTCATTTGGTGAAGGGTCGATGGAATTGCGCTTATGTTGTGGATCCAGGGCCTTCCGAGCAGTGCATTATATCTCATGTCACCTTAGATGACATGGAATTTTGTATCTTGGATGGTCCTGGACACGTTTACTGGTAGGATTATCTCCCTCTTCGTTGTTTCACTAGCCATGTTGAAGCCGTTTAGGACTCGAGATGCAGTACAATTTAGTCATGTAGGCCGAGCTGCTCTACGACCCTCAATCTGATTATGTTTGCGAGCTACCTGGATCCACTAGAACACGTTTAAATTGAATCTTGTTCAATAAAATAGAAATTACCAGGGCGTCGTTGTGCGGCTGAGAGATGCCTTTTACTTCTTCGTCATTAAACGGTAAAGTGCCTTTGGGCACATAGTCTCGAGTCCGTTTTTCTCTGGTGATCGACACCTTAGTGCGTTTGAATATAGGCCCTTGTGGGACGTCGTCCACGCCAACGATCATGTGAATAACATGTTGAGGTTCTTCTTGCTCAATCTTTCTGTTGGCGTCTTTTTCTCTGAAGTGATTTTTAGTTCGATCACTGAAGAACTCTCGAAGGTGGCCCTCGTTGAAAAGTTGAGCTACCTCCTCCCTCAGCTGCCTGCAGTCTTCAATCCTATGGTCATGCGTGCCATGATACTTACACATCAACTTTGGGTTCCTTTGAGAAGAATTGGTCTGTATAGGTCTAGGCCACCTAGTGTCTTTGATCCTTCTGATAGCCGATACAATCCCCGATGCATCGACACTGAAATTATACTCCGATAGTCGAGGTGCTTTTGTGGGATCTGCATATTTTTTTAAGCCAGTTTTACTCATAAGTCCCCGATAGTTCTTCCCTCGGTCACCCCTTCGATCGTTCCGGGAGGAGTTACATCCCGGATCGTTATTACTTCGATCTGCAACATATGGCTGATACCGATCTTTATTCGGCCTTGATTCTCTATAAACATCTCTTTGATTTTTACATGTCGAGCGGCTTGGATGTACTAAACCTGAGGGGGATCCCAATTGGTCATCCTCAACCCTGATCTTCGATTGATATCGGTTGTGAACATCTGCCCAAGTAACATCTAGGTACTCGATCAAATTATGTTTCAACTGGAGTGATGCTATCGAACTTCATTCATTCAATCCTTGGGTGAAAGCCTGAACAACCCAATCACCGTTGAGTGGTGGCAACTCTATGCGTTCCATTTGGAATCGGGATACGAATTCCCTTAACATCTCGTTGTCCCTCTGCTTCACTTTGAAGAGGTCTGATTTTCTTGTCGCAACCTTTATGGCCCCAGTGTGTGCCATTACGAATGAATCGTAGAATTTGGTGGTAAGTTGTGATACCAAATCATATCTCCCTTCGACAGGGTCTCCCCAAACTTCTTTAGCAATACAGACTTGATTTCGTCATCCTCCAAATCATTTCCTTTTATCGCGCACGTGTAAGAAGTAACGTGCTCATTTGGGTTAGAGGTCCCATTGTATTTAGGTTTATCGGGCATATAGAACTTCTTCGGGGTGGGCTTCGTAGCCGCACTCGGAGGGAATGGTTTTTGTACAAACTTCTTGAATCTATTCCTTGTAAGATCGGTGGTGCCCCCGATATCTTGTCAACTCGAGAGTTGTAAGTTTCCACTTTCTTATCGTTGGCCTCGATTTTCTTTTCTCCCGATTCTATTCTCTTAGTGAGCTCCTCGAGCATCCTTATTATAGCAGGATCGGTTGCCGAAGTATTATCACTCGATCTTTCAGGCACTGGCTTGGTACGACGAGTAACCTCATATTCGACCCTATTTGGTGCCATGTGCTGATTTTTCAACTGAGCAATGACGTTTTGTTGAGCTTGAAACATTTCAAATATTACTTGGAGACTCGCTCCTTCGTCTCCTCTGCTCTGTGTACCTCGACCGTCAATTCGACCCTATATGCATACACTTCCTTCGGGGTCTGCGCCTAAATCCGCATTCAAAGCAACATGTGAACTGACATCAATCGGGTTGACGGGCGGTGCTCCTCCGAGGTAAGCCCGTGTGTAGCTCTGTTTTTTCAAATTTGACATGATTCAACCTGAAAACAAAATTCTTGCAAGAACAAGTGTAAAAGGTTGTGTTTTACCAGAATTAGCACTAAACAATCACTATTATCCTTAGCCCTACAGTAGGCGCCAAACTATTTACCTCGAAATACGATTAACAATTAAACTTGTAATGTGGTTATAAGGATACATGATCTGATTCAATACCAATTGATAAATGACGAAACAAATAAATGAATTAAACGATTAAGATAAATCAAACCAGTGTCGTTGCAAGTTATCGACCTTGATTTTGAACAAGCTCGAGATCAAGCGTTAAGAACAACAAGAACAGTGGTAAAATGTAATCAAGTAAAAGAGCAACACATTGATGTCTCTAAATAAGTGTATGTATTACAAATGAATACGGTTCCTCGTTATATAGTAGAGGAATCCTATATAAGGTATAACTCTAATTTTGGAAATAAAATCCATGATTGGTATCAATAACCATTAGCGGTTCTGTCACTTCTGAGATTCTCGCCGAGATCTACGGTCGATCTTAGATATCTCACTATTCCGTTGCTCGATGATGGTCTTGTCCGATCTCGATCCTTCGGTCTTCGTGTCTTTGAGCTCGAGCTCGCTTCAATATGAGCTTTATCCTGAGGCAGACCCTTGAGCCCATAAAATCGGGCATCCTCGATTTTATCCGTATACATGATGGAAATTTGAAAAAATATTTTCGCAATCTTGAATGTTCCTTAAAGCATAATAATCAATTCGATATTGATGGTTTGAATTTATTTATTTGATACACTCAGTCAAATAAAAAAAATGATTCTTTTTCCAATGCCTATATTACTTATGGAATATTGTTAATAACTCTTGTTTCCGTCGCTTCACCGGAAAGAAATTTTCAAATTTAAAATTGATAAAATCTCACCTAAAATCAACAATGTCTGAAGAAAGGTTAAATAGATTAGCTATATTGTCAATTAAGAAAGACTTATTTTTTTTAAAGTAAATTTTATTACTAGGCTAGCTGCCTAGTAGCGATTTTATTAATAATAATAAAACGAAAAACAAATAAAGTAATGTTGTCCTAAAATCCATATGACGATAAAGAAAGAATAAGACATAACTCCTACTATCAAAATTGGGCTTGTAGGCCCAATAGTGATCTCACATAAGGTAGTACTATCTAATATATGCCTAACTAAAGCTATATCTAGGGAAAACCCAAAAGGGACATCTAAAGTCTGATTCATTAATATCTCAGGCCCAAAAATGCAGGGCCCACTCCCAGCTCCTTTTCACGTGTGTAGTCTGCTTGATAGAGCCCAATTCAGACAAATATAATTCGCCTCATGCTCCAAAGCCCAATTCTGCCTGCTCCAGCTTGGCCCAATTCCTTATTGCCTTTAATATTCCGCATGGGCCTCTTACTAGTGAACTTAAGGACTAAGCCCAATTCGTAGCCTAGCCCAATGTAGAGGTCAGTATAGTGATAATATCCCAGTGTCATTTTCATTTCCATTGTCCTAAGTTTCCAGCTCGTCTTTCCTATTCCCTCACTCTCTAGCCCTAGCTCCTTCTTCTTGCTATGTTGTTGTTTCGTGACAATCCCAAATCGACGCACAGGATGGTAAGGTCATCAATCTGAGTTTATACCTCCGTGACAGTCCCGTAACGACGCATCGGAGCTGGTAAATCTCTCCTTCTGAGCTTATTTCTCTCATTTTTGTTCAGTTTTAGCTTTTTCCTCACTGATTTGATTCTCCTCGTTCCTTCACTCACTTGACCTAGCTTCTCCTCAACAAATTCCATGGTTGCGACTTTACTGATTCCACTCAGACGAGCAGGTGAGTAGCTCAAACTGAGCTTATATGATTCATTTCTTCTGTGTCTTAGATTTTCCTTTTTCCTCATTGATTTGGCTCGCTCAATTTCCTGGTTTTTAGGGTGAATGCAGCCTTGCATAATGTGGGTTTTATCTCAAATTTTATGCATTTCTGTATTCACCCTTATGTTTATGCAGATCAAGCTTGATGTAGACCCAGGTGAGACAAGATTGTGATGAAAGCTTTGTGTTCTATATGTTGTCCCCTCCACAGGTACTGTTTTTTCCTCATCTTTTTGTTTTATCCTTTTCACTTGAGTATAGTATACTGTTTGATTCCTATTTGTGCTCTCCTTCCTTATGCATGTCCCTTTTTCTCCCCCTATGGACTGAACCTTTAGGGGTTGTAATTGGAGACAATTTAAGGTTTCTGATTTGATACCTGCAAAATAGAAGCCATAGTTAGTATAAACAGGGACCTTCATGTACTTCTCAATATTGATTTGTACATGAAGGTCATATTTTTGTTTGCTATTTTTATTTCTCCTTTACCCTTCCAGTAGTGACCCCTCTTCTATATCCCCCCTTCATCTCCTTGTTATTGAGTGAATCCCTTGTGTATTTTATTTCACCTTTTTGCCTATTTCGTTTTGACATTCTAGGCAATGTTTTTCTTCTCTTTATTATTTCCTTTTTCCTTGCTTGCATGTTTATTTTTCTCTATTTGTTCTCTTGCCTATTTCTGTTAGACTTTCTAGGCAATGTCTTTTGTTTTTTAATTGTTTTCTTGCTCCTGTCTTGCATCCCTCCCTTCCACCATCTGAGTGTCCTGTTTATGAGTTGTTTAATCATTATATTGTGCTGCTTAGGTTCTTCCTGATATGTTGCCTGATCTCCTGTATGCCATTCCCTTGCTTTATTTCCTTTCCCCTGCATTTCCACATTACCATTGTGTGCATTTACTCTCCAGACTTGCTGCCCATTTCGCTTTAGCATTCTGGGCAGTTTGTTTATATTTTTCCAGTATTGCTTCACCTGCCTCCATGTTCCTGATTGTTTGTGTTGATGATTTCTAACTGACTCCCCATGCTCTTTATCCCCATAGTTAGCTGCATTTCCAGCCTCCTTCCTGCCTTCATCTCTATGTCCAATTCTCTTAGATGTTCTGGACATTGCAGATGTTTCTATTAGGACATGGTTTTTAATATTCTTAAAAGCTGCCTTGTACTTCATTTGTAGCCCAATTCTCTTAAGCATTATGGGCCCAATCACTTGATTTTCCTGCTCATTCATCCACCTTAGATCAGTGCCTCTATGTTTCCTAGATGAACTTCCAGTGGGTTGAGTGATAAACATTAATACCACCACTAATAATTCATTTAATCTACACATTAGCACTGTACATGTACCTGCAAAACAAAAGACAAAGTTAGTATAAAACAAGATAACCATGATCTCCTCATAAATGATTTGATCATGATCATCATAGCTTGCTGAGTTCCACCCCTTTTTCCCCATCAGTTCTGCCACTCCTTCTTGCTTTCTACCCCTTATCCTCCTTATTGTCTTGCAATTTTGATCCTTAAGTATGGCCATTGGTGTTTGTCTTCATTAAGTATCCTCCTGCCAATGGGGTCAATATCCCAGAAGTCATAGTATTCAAAGTCTCCCACATCTAGTGCATGGTTTGCAAGGTGATCTGCCAACCTGTTGCCTTCTCTAAATGTGTGAGTTATCTTGATGTTATATTCCTCCTTTAACTGTCTAATCTCTTCTATATGATCCACTATGTTCCATGGGGTTGTCCATGACCCTTCCAACATTTTGTGTAGAAGCATGGAGTCTGTTTGCACCCATATTAATCTGTAATTGAGTTCCTTGCACATCCTCAGTGCTTCTACCATTGCTATTGCTTCAGCCACATTATTAGTTCCCTCTTCTATTTCCTTTCCTGCTGCATACTTGACATCTCCAACCCAATCTCTCTGACAATAACCTATAGCACTTCTTCCTGGATTCCCTCTACTAGCACCATCACTGTTGGCCTTGATCCAACCCTCTTCTGGGAGCTCCCAAACTATCTTTTCCCACTTCAATTTAGGTGTGTATTGCTACAACATCTGAAGCAAATCTGTCCACCTATGGGGTGCCTTCAGACCTGGTTTTCTCACATGAACCAAGGCTTGTAAAGTAGAGGACACCTGATACATTACCCTATTGATTAAGACAACTTCTCCATACTTCAAGCTATTCCTACGCTTCCATAATTCCCATACAATACATGAGGGTAAGGCCTGTAGGATTGGTTTAATTCTAGGAATGACTGGAGCTGTCCAACACTTAGTGATAGCCTGATGTAGTGTCAACCCATCTACTGCAATCCCAGATCTAGGTAGGAAGTATTTCCATACAGCTTTAGCTGCATTAGATGTGAAAAACAAATGTGTCAATGTCTCTTCCTTTGGCTCAGCACAACACCAGCACCTTGAAGCCATTAAGTACCCAAGTCTTCTCATGAAATCATCTAATGGTAACTTAGCTTTCCACAATTTCCACATGAAGAAACATATTTTAAATGGTAGACCTTTCACCCATATCTTCTCATATGCCAATCTCCTGTGATCCCTTCTTCTCAAATAATCCCAAGTTGTTTTGACAGTAAATTGTCCTCTTGTGTCCAGCATCCAAATAGAGGTATCAAGTGTATTAGGATGCACTGGAGGTGGAACATGATCAATTATATGTTGTGCTAAGTCTTCTGGTAGAGCATCATACAACCTACCTGCATCACATGCATTATTTTCTACCATTTCCCACACATTGTGTATATCCTCATCAACTCCAAAGTCATTAGGAACCAGGAAGTATAAGGCTCCAAGTCCAGTCCAGTTGTCAAACCAGAATAGTGCTGACCCCATTTTTGGCTTCCACAATATCTGATGCTCTATGATGTCTCTGCACTCTATCATTTTCCTCCAAACATGTGATCCTTTTCTCCATGGAACAATGACTGAGTTTAGTTTCTTGCAATATTTCTGACTCATAAATGAACTCCACAGGCTTGGCTGAGTTCTGAACTTCTACCACAGTTTGCAAAACAAAGCTTTTGCCACATCATGTAAAGATCTGAATCCAATACCACCTTCCTCACTTGGCATACACATGTTTGTCCAGGATGACCAATGTCTTGATGTGCCTCCAATGTTGCTGCTCTAGAAAAACTGAGCAAAAAGTTTATGCAGCTTGTTGATGACATTATTAGGAGGGCTCACTGCAGATAGCAGATGAATAGGCATACTTTGTAGTACACTCTTGATGAGTACTGCCCTTCCTCCTATAGACAACAACTTCCCCTTCCATGCCTGTAGTTTATCCATAACTTTTGTGATTAGCCCTTGATAATAGTCAGCTTTTCTCCTTGCATAAAAAATAGGACAGCCTAAATATGTAAAAGGGAACTCCTGTCTTGATATACCAGTTACTCTTTCCACCCCATTCACTACTGTCTCATCAGTCAAGTGGTGTAAGTAGACTACAGATTTGCTTTTGTTCACCAATTGTCCTGATGTAGCCTCATATGCCCCAAGTACTCTCATAATCATATTTAAAGACATTGGATCAGCAGAACTGAAGATTATAGTGTCATCTGCATAGGCCAAATGATTAATCTTTGGGCTCCACTTAGGTAATCCAAATCCTCTGAATTTTCTATCCTGATGCAATGAGTTCAAACCTCTAGATAAAGTTTCAGCAACCAATATAAACAGACTAGGAGACAAAGGATCACCTTGTTTTACCCCCTTGTAGACTTGAAAAATCCATGTGGTTGCCCATTCACTAGAATGGAATACTAATTGTTTGTTATCAAATCATAGATCAGCCCAATAAAACCTTCTTCAAAGCCCATATTCCTCAAGATTTTGGTCAGAAACATCCATGATAACCTGTCATAGGCCTTGGCCATGTCCAATTTGATGACCACATTTGGACCTGCTCTAGTTCTCAGCCTAATATCTGTAATGATCTCTTGTGTTAGTAGTACATTCTCCACAATACTCCTTCCTTTCACAAAGCCAGCCTGCTCTTCAGAAATCAGCCCAGGAAGTAGACCAACTAGTCTATCATGAATCACCCTCGAGAAGATCTTATTAACAAAGTTGCTTAAACTAATTGGTCTCATGTCTGCAAATGTAACCACTTCCTTTTTCTTGGGCAGCATCACTATATTTGTATGTGTTATATATCTAGGCAATTGTTGACCACTGAAGAAGGCTAAAACCATGTTGTATATATCTTCTTCTACTATGTCCCAACAACTATGAAAGAAAGCACCAGTGAATCCATCAGGTCCTCCTGCAGAGTCTCCATTTAGTTCAAATACTGCAAGCTTAACCTCTTGTTTTGTGGGTATTCTCATCAGTTTCTCATTCTGTGTGGTATCAACCATTGTAGGTACACAGTCAAGTATTTTAAAATCAGTTGGTACTACCCTTTTTGTAAAATGTTCCTTATAGAATTTAACAGCCTCCTCAGCAATTAATTCTTCCTCATCAATCCATTGACCCATGTTGTTTTGTATTCTGTCCAACTTGAGTCTCTTTCTTCTTCCATTGACTTGCACATGAAAAAATTTAGTATTTCGATCACCATCTTTGAACCATGCCATACCAGCTTTTTGTTTCCAAAATTGTTCTTCTATAGCCAAATATTTAATCATTTCTGCATGAACTTTTTGAAATCTTTGCCTATTCATTTGAGTTGGAGATGCCTCAAATTCCCTTTCATGAACAAGTACTATTTCTTCTAGGCTAGCTATTCTCTGAAAGATATCTCCATATGTTGCCTTGCTCCAAGCTGACAAAGCTTTCTTGAGTTTCTTCAGTTTGTGGTTGAAAAGAACAAATGGACTAGCACAAAAGTCTACTGGCCAGTTTTGCTTGACAACCTCTTTGAAAGTTGCATGCTTCACCCAGAAATTTAAGAACCTAAAAGGCTTCTTAATTATTTTAGCTTCTATGTCATATTTCAGCAACATAGGACAGTGATCAGAACCTATTTTGGACAGGTGAGTGACTTCAAGCCCAGGGAAGGTTTGTTGCAACTCCATATTTCCAAAACATCTGTCTAACCTTTTAAAAATACAATCCTCGTCATATCTTCCATTCCACCATGTGAATATACTCCCTTTGAACCCCAAGTCTGTTAGGTTACTTATGTTGATGCAGTGTCTGAAATCATCTACTTCATTCAGAGAGACAGGTAGTCCCCCAAAATTTTCCTCCTCATCCCAAATCACATTGAAATCTCCACCCACAAGCCATGGTAGGGTCATATCTGATGCCAGGTAGTATAAAGAGTCCCACAATTCTATTCTTTCAATGGCATCACACTTGGCATACACCAATGTGAGCATAAGTTCAACATGAGTCTCAGTATGAACTAGTTTAAGAGTCAGTTGTTGCACTAAGTTATACACAATTGTTACCTCATACACCTCATCAATGAAGGCCCATATCTTGTTTGACACATTCACAATAGCCTGTGCTAGGCCAATTCTCCTCCTGTATCTTTCTACTTTGTGGGATTGTTGCATAGGTTCTAGGACTCCAATGAATTCAAAGTGATGTTGTCTGTGCATGGTAGTAAGTCTCTTAAAAGCCTGCATAGTGTTGACAGACCTGATATTCCATATTAGAGCATCCATTTATTGATTTTGAGTTTTGGATAGTGTCCTTCTAGTTTGAACCCCACCAGTTGGGGCAATTGCTGCTTCCTTGTTCTGTTTTTTCTTTGTTTTAGTTGTTGATCTATCCCCTTCCATGTGTCTAGGTGATAGATCACCCTCCCTAGCCACATTAAGAAAGTTCTGGGCAGATGACTCTTCATCCATGTCCCTATTAACATGGTCTTCATGTATGTTAGGATCTTCTTCACCTGCTACTTGGTCTGTATTTTGCTGTGATTTACCAATTGTTTGCTCTCCTGTATTACCTATATTTTGCATCTGCTTATTTGGATCCTCAATTTGTATTGCAAGAGGTATTATGTTGACCACTGTTGCATCCCCTGCTGCCATATTTTTGGATTGATCACAGCCAGCATCAGTTTGTTCCAGGCCATCATGAATGGGTTCAATCTCCCCTTGTACTGCTGCTGTTCCACCAGGATCAACAGGGTCTCCAGGATCAATTGGCCTATCTCCATTCAGCACCTCTACACTTTGTTGCATCTGGACATGGTTGGTCTCTGGAGCAGTTAGCATGAGTATACCAGCTGATTGTTTTGCCTTGTTGACATCATTCACCCTTGTATCCTCCTCATTGTTTGTATCTCCTCCATTTTCTTCCTCACTTTGCATCTCATCAGGTATGACTCCTTCCTCAGGATCCACTTCTGTTTGGTCATGCCATAGCCTACCTCCTGTCCATTTTACTCCCTCCCTATTCTGAAACATTTCAAAATCTGGATCTTCAACCTGTTCATTATTGTCATTGTTTTCCAATGCTTCCATAACTCCAATGTATTGTGATGGTACCTCTTGGCATGAAGTGTTAACAGTCACCATATTGTCCTTGAAGGTCCTTTGCACCCAATGTGCAGTAGACTCCTTAGGTTGTTTCTCAACCACTTTTTTGTCATTTTTTTCTGCTATCATCATGATTTGCAACCTTCAAGTTAGGAGCAGCTGAACTTGCATTAGGAGGCACAAGGTTGTCACCCTTTCTTGTTTCCTTGGTAACCTTTGTAGCCTTTTCCTTAGTCTTGTCTACAGTAGGCGTTTGGGGTTTGTAAGCTGGTGCATTAGCATTCAATCTTGTCTATGCTTGATCTTGATCTGTAACTCCATCCACCACGTCAATCTGATTCTGTTCATCAACCTCTGCACTTTCATCATTCAGAATTGCAAACTGATTTGCAATCTGAACTTGTTGTGGCACTATTGCATTTTCTTTGTGGACTGCAACTATTTCCTTTCCAGTTGTGCCCACACCTTGAGTTTGTTTATCTTTCCCTTTACCTATATTATCCCTCACTTCCTTCCATTGAGGTCCTGGATTTCCTACTACTTTTCAACTCGACAGTATCATTAAAGGAGCAACATCATTCTTCTTTTGTCCTCGATCACTTTGTACATTCTGTTCACCTTCTCCCCTCTGATCATCTACCTTGTTTCCCATAAGTTCAGGGTGTAATTTCCAGCACTCTAACATGTCATGACCCTGTAGTTTGCATTCCTTGCAGTATTTTGGCAAGTAATCATATCTTATGTTTATCCACTTTGTTCTCACCTCTCCTGTACCATCTGTTTCAATGTCCATACGAATCTTCTTAGGATGTTCAACAAGTAGGTCCACCAACACCTTCACACGAGCACAACTTGGCCTCGTCTTGTTCACAGTAGCCACATCCAGGTGCAATGGAGTACCCACAACAGAAGCCAATGAAAATAAGCACTCTTTGACAAAGAATGTTGGGTTCAAGTTTGGAAAAGAGATCCAAGCCATGACTTTGGGAGTTTCTTCATTAGGCTCAAATTTTGAATCATAGAGTAATGTTCTTAGTTGATAGTCTTTACCATGCTTATCTTTAACATAGTATACTACTTTTGATGTAAACTCTAGGTAATCTTGCCACAAAGTTAGTCGAACTAGAACATGCCTATCTCTCAAGAAACCAACATTGCATTCACCTTTAATGCCGCATTGCATGGGTATAATTCGATGAAGTTCTTGAATTTCTGGCCATCAGTATGAAAACTTACACACAACAACATATTTTAAACCTTCAATGATATTCATACGCTCAACCTCGGACTCCATGAATTTCACCATTGGTTGGCCTTGTAGGAAGGTTGCTCGTCTCATAGGAATTGGAGTAACAGGTTGAGAATTACCTTGCATAGCAGTTGTGTTTGTATTGGGATTTACAGCACGTGCATAGTCCATGGATTGGGTCGATGTTCCTGGGTTCACGTTCAACTAGACAGTATCAGTTTGTAACGCGGGGGTCTGGGCAGTGGGGTTTTGGGTCGTTGGTGGTGGGATTATGTTAGGGGGTGGATGGGTGGCAGCCCAGCCCCAGTTGGAGGCTGGCCGCCTGTCGTCGCTGCCATGGCAGCAGCAAACGTGAAAATTCTTCTAAATTCTAGAGAGAAGGCAGAGCGTTTCTCTCTCTAGGTTTTTTTAGAAAGACTTATTTGGAGTTATTGATTATAAAAAAATTATTAATAACTTTGTACCTAAGAAACGCTAGAACAATAGACTTCAAATAATAAATAATTTTTTAAAAAAAAAAAAGTTAAGACCCCTCGTAAAGTTTGGATTTAGGTCACAAAACTCGTGGGGCCGCCCTGATTAAACTAATCAAGCTAAAGCTATTCAACATAAATAGGTATGTTAGAGAGAAAATCATGGTCAAAATATATATAGTTTAATCAAGAGTCTTGCATAATCACAAGCAAAAGTTCTACATCTTTAATGGAGTACATTATATTATTATAGTATTAAAGAAGAAAGAAAAAAGAGAGCTAGGAAACTTAAATAGTTTAAGATTTGATATTTGGTGATTCTCTCCCGTTTTTTCATATTATTCGCTTCGATACTAAGGAATAGGGGTGGGCGTCGGTCGATTCGGTTCGATTTGGAATATTATCGATTTTGCCTATCGGTTATCGGTTTATAAATATCATAACCCGATAATCAAACCGATAAGATATTGGTTATCGGTATCTGTTAATCGATTATCGATCATTATCGGTTCGGTTATCGGTTTACCTGACAAGATAAAACAACTAAAAGAATTTCGCAATATATAAAACTGTCGAGTTCTCAATTATCTTGAGCTAGAAGTCAAGAAATATATCAGATTTCCGTTGTCTTTGACAACTTTCTGATGCATAAATATAGGATTACAAAGGTAGAATAGAATATGATTGTATTGATAACCCCATGTATCAAATAAACAGAAGTTTACGGCTTAGGATTCTTAATATTCCAAAAAGAGAAACACTTGTTAAAATTATAAGTGTTTTATAATTTTAGATTTGTCCAAAAAGAGAGAAACACATGTCCAACCATAGGGTGTGATGCGACTGACGAGTGATGCCGACCTGAGTCTTGACGGGCTGACTAGTGACTGGTGACTGGTGATTGGTGAGGGCGTGAGCCGTGGTGAGGCGGATAACTGGTGAGGTTGGGTCGTAGGGGTGCGACGGAAAATTGAGATACTGAGAAAGAGAAACTGACTTACTGAGAATTGAGAAATAATAGGGAAAAGGAATTATGAAACCCTAGTATAGTATGTATATACTTAAGGGTAAATTTGTAAATTAGTTAATTCTTATTGGGTTATCGGTTTTTACCCAATAACAGAATTACAAACCGAATCCGAACCGATAACCCAATAATTCTTATATATGCCCATCCCTACTAAGGAAGCCAATATTCGTTGGGTTTGCTAGATTTTATCCTAGTCCGATCTGGAATGGGTTAAATTTTGCACTATTAATAGGGATGTTATTACCTATTTTTAGTCATAAAAGCAGACGAGAGAGATTTGCCCAGCATAAGTTTAGTTTTTTGTTTCCTGCCGAATAAGAGCCCCTAATCGAGTATCAGAAAGAGAAAGATAGTCTCAAAACTTTCTCCCCTCAACATAAACCCTATCTAAATCAGTTGACGGACGGTATGAGTCGGTCAGTTGACGATCTCGGAACCAAGCCAGATCCGTCGAAGAAGCCTGTCTTCCTTACTAAAGCACAGCGAGAGGAGTTAGCCCTTAAGCGCCGCCACGAAGAAATCGCCGAGCAGAAACGGCGAGCCGAACAGCTTCTCCAAGAACAAGGTAACAACCGACCTTCCTCCACTGACAACGACCGTGACCATGACCGGGATCCTCGTGAGAGAGATAGGGATAGGGATAGAGGGGACCACCATCGCTTCAGAGAACGCGACAGAGAAAGAGACAGAGAAAGGGACCGTGATAGGGAGGCGGAACGCCGGAAGCGGGAGAGGGAGCGTGAAGAAGAGCTAAAAGAACGCGAGCGAGCTCGATTGGAGAAACTCGCCGAGCGAGAACGAGAGAAGGAGCTTGATGCTATTAAAGAGCAGTATCTGGGTTCTAAAAAACCTAAGAAGCGCGTGATTAAGCCCAGTGAGAAATTCCGATTCTCCTTCGACTGGGAGAACACGGAGGACACATCACGTGACATGAATGCTCTCTACCAAAACCCTCATGAAGCCCGCTTACTTTTTGGTCGCGGATTTCGTGCTGGAATGGATAGAAGGGAGCAGAAGAAGCTTGCTGCTAAGAATGAACGGGAGCTCCGTGAGGAGATTCGTAAGAAGGACGGAATCGAGGAGTCTGCTATTGAAGCAGCTGCTTTAAAGAAGAAGGAACTAGATGCTGATATGTATGATACTTTCGACATGAGGGTTGATCGCCATTGGTCAGATAAGAAGCTGGAGGAAATGGCGGAGAGAGATTGGAGAATATTCAGAGAGGATCATAATATATCCTATAAGGGGTCGAGGATACCCCGTCCCATGAGGAATTGGGCTGAGAGCAAGTTAACTACTGAGTTGCTCAAGGCCGTTGAGAGGGCTGGCTACAAGAAGCCTTCTCCTATTCAAATGGCTGCAATTCCGCTTGGACTTCAACAGCGTGATGTGATTGGCGTGGCAGAGACTGGTTCAGGTAAAACTGCTGCTTTTGTTCTCCCTATGTTGACTTATATCACTAGGCTTCCTCCTTTGAGTGAGGAGAATGAGGCGGAGGGGCCATATGCTGTTGTGATGGCACCTACCCGAGAATTGGCTCAACAGATTGAGGATGAGACAGTTAAGTTTGCGCACTATTTGGGTATAAAAGTTGTTTCTATTGTTGGTGGGCAGTCCATTGAGGAGCAAGGTTTTAGGATTAGGCAGGGTTGTGAAGTCGTGATTGCAACCCCTGGACGACTTCTTGATTGCTTGGAGAGGCGTTATTGTGTACTGAACCAGTGTAATTATATTGTTCTTGATGAGGCTGATCGAATGATTGACATGGGTTTTGAACCTCAAGTTGTCGGTGTACTGGATGCTATGCCTTCGAGTAATATGAAACCGGAGAATGAGGATGAAGAGCTTGACGAGAAGAGGATTTATCGAACCACTTATATGTTCAGTGCTACCATGCCACCTGCTGTAGAGCGGCTGGCTAGAAAATACTTGAGAAATCCTGTTGTTGTGACTATTGGCACTGCTGGAAAGACTACTGACCTCATTACTCAGCACGTGTTCATGGTAAAGGAATCTGAGAAAATGTATAAGCTGCAGAAATTGCTGGATGAGCTTGGAGATAAGACGGCTATCGTGTTCATCAACACTAAGAAGCAGGCTGATACTGTTGCCAAGAATCTGGATAAAAACGGCTACAGGGTAACCACACTGCATGGTGGAAAGTCACAGGATCAGAGAGAAATCAGCCTTGAAGGATTTAGGACAAAGAGGTATAATGTGTTAGTTGCTACTGATGTTGCTGGTCGCGGGATTGATATACCTGATGTGGCCCATGTGATAAACTATGATATGCCAAACAATATTGAAGCATACACCCATCGTATTGGGCGTACAGGTCGTGCTGGAAAGACTGGTGTAGCCACAACATTCTTGACCATGCAGGATACTGAAGTCTTTTATGATCTTAAGCAAATGCTCACTCAAAGCAACAGTCCGGTCCCCCCTGAACTTGCCCGGCATGAGGCGTCTAAGTTCAAGCCAGGAAGTATTCCCGACAGACCACCTAGGCGGCAAGAAACTTTATTTACTCATTAAAATTGGAATTGATTTATATGCTATCGTAGTGGTCAAGAGTTGAGAGTTTCTGTTGAAAGATGGAGCGAGCTGGGAATGATGGTGTTGGTAGATACAGCCAACATAATGGAAGTGGTAAACACGTGACCGGTTATTTTAGATAAATGAGTTTCATTCTGTTACTAACAAGTAATTAGTTGTTAACTTTTCCGAACACATTTGCTTTCTCATTCTGATTTGGATTATGGATAGCTAAGCTTTTTACTTAAGGTCTTCTTGTAAACTTTTGCTGTCTTGTTTCTTATGCTTCTATTATACATTACTTTATCTTAAGAGTCTTAGGAACTTAAATGGAGTACCTTGGTTTGAGGACCGGCCGAAGTATGACATTTGTTGCCATTAAGTAGCTAATTTCTTCAACGATAAGGTAGACATGCCTATGAAATTATTTCAACCAATCCAGTTTCTGGTAAAAAAAGACCAACTTCTTTTGTCCAGAAAAGCAACGTGTTATAGTTGTTTTACATCATTACTACAATTTTCTCATTTGCTTCAAATCCTTCTTCTAGCCTGCCATATAACTTTCCTAATTTGGGTTATCCAGCAGTTCACTTGTCATCCAAATGCAAAAATCTTTTGCTTCCTCAACTACTTAACTGTGTGAATTTCCATAAAATGGATAGTGTAGAGATAAACATGATAAGCGAGGAAAATAATTAGTAGTGTGGTTCACCGAGAAAGTGAAAAGAATGTACTCTCAGTAATCAGTCATCACCATTTAAACCATCTTTCTGTATTTTTTTGGAGTACACCCAAATTTATAAGTTGGTGTTAATTCTGTTAAGATTTTGATTGTCATATCGTATGTCCAACTTATGATTTGAGAAGAATGTCTGTTTGAGTATTGCTTGAAGTGGTAATCTGTAGTTTGTGAGTAATAGGTATTTACTTGCTGTGGATATCAATTGTTGTGCTAGTAAATTCTGGACCTTCAGTATTCAATGAAAGATTCAAGCAATCAAACTGGATTTTGGAAGCAAACAAAAACCATCGATGCTGGTTTCATTTATTTTCTGTCTTGAAATTGAATTACAAATCACACTTGAAAAATTACACTCTTTATTTGTTGTTTCCTTCCACAATGGTAACCCTTCACATCTTGGACCCTTCAAGCTCCAAACAACCTGCTAGATTGGAACACTTCAAATTGTTAGTTACCTCCTCAAACGGGGAGGGAAAAAAAAAGAATTAGATCATCCATGATTCATGCCGTAGCTTTTTTATCAAATCTTACTTCTGCAACCTCGATTGTGAGCGCCTGATACACAGAAATAATGAGTATGTCAGTACAGTTGTAGTAAAAGAAGTACAGGAGAGAACAATGAAGGAAGACTACCATAAACAAAGTAGGAGTAATAACAATCAAGCATAGGAAAGGGAAAAGCCGAATTTATTGATTTTGTCAACTTGATTGACATAACTGGTGATTTAGAAAGGTGAACAGCAGAAGCAAGCTGCACGCTGTATGATTCTAATTTAGTACTAGAATATACTAGGGTCTCTTGAAAAACTATAGGCAAAAGCTTTCGAGCATGCCTTTGTGATATCTGTGGCTTAACTTTCTCCCTCTCCTTTGGCCCTTGTGGTGTTTCGTCCTTTTTGATAGGCACATTTTTTACCTGCAATAAGTGTCATTAAGGAAGCAAAGGTTAAAAACAAATTTATTAAAAGTAATTCATCTCATAAGGATGTTTGTGGTATACTATCAATGTCATGCAGCACTATACCAAGTTCCTAAACTGAAGATTGTAGAAAGTCTCGATGTATCTTTGCTTTGCTTGTTTCTGATCTCTGTACAATGTCCTCCAAAAAGTATAGATGGACCCCATATTCAATACCTTGTTTGCGTAGATCTTCCATGTGTAACTGCAAAAATTTAGGATTAAAGGATTAAGAAATTTTCAGCAAGATATGTGCCTCTTTGCAATTTGAATGGCTTATCTGTGAGTTACCATTCATATATACGGTTTAGACCCTGGACTGAAATCCTGTTCCAATACTCGGGATCCTCCCTGCATTTTTGGAAAAAGTTGGCAACTTTGTTGCTTGATTCATCCCCATTATTCGGATCAATATGAAAGCCTGAGACCCCATCAACAATAATCTCAGCAGGGCCACCTTGGTTGGTAGCAAAGGTTGGTAATCCACAGTTCATTGCCTCAATGACTGTTAGACCAAATGCTTCATATAATGCAGGCTGCACAAAAGCTCCTTTGGAATCTGCTATTGTGCGGTAGAGTTCACTATTTCTGTATCTGTCAGTCTGAGCTGCTATCCATCTGATTTGACCCTTAAGCTGGTATTTCTCTATCAGCATGTGCATCTTTTTTATTTCAGCTGCTTCTTCTCTATCCTTGGATTTTGTAGGATCAAAGGAACCACCAACCACAACAAGGTTAACTAAGCTTCTGAGCCTCTTGTTCTTGCCATACCATTCTGTTAGTCCAGATGTGTTCTTCACTGTGTCCAGCCTTGCCATGGTAAACAGGATAGGTTTCTTTCTGTCTTCTAAATATCCACTGTGTTTGAAACAAGTGAAACATTAATACATAGAGCCAGTGGGATGTTCTAGGCACTAAGCTGAAGTTTAACATTAAGACTTACACGTGCTCGTCATTGTCCACTTTACTAAAAAGCAGTTCCTCAATGGCAGGGCGGAAAGCAGTCAAACGCTTCTGCTTTTCTGTGTAAGGGAAATACACCGATTGGTCTGCCCCAGGTGCAGCAATATTAAATTTAGGATCAAAGACATTGATGCCTGAAGCAACTCTGTAAAGCCCTGGAAGGGTAAATGCACTATGGCTCTCATACTGTCCTGGCCTATCTTTGCTGCATATGTGAAGCATTCAAGAATAAGATCCATAAACTTGTAAACTTATGAGCAAATACATTTACTGAGTAGTGGTGTGTATTCAATGATAGCGAAAGAGCAATGCTGAAATATATGAGTGCACTACTTATTAGCTCTCTGCTTCCGTAGTTCCAATTCTTACCTTCCAGCTATTTCTTGATATGTGCTTGTGATAATGAAATCTGCTGAATTCATTGCAACCAAATCAGCTGTGAATTGGCAAGAAAAGTGGTACTTCGGATCGAGTTCCTTCAATTTGATGTCAGAGTCTTCATATTTTGTCTTCTCCAGAGCATGAGCAATAGTTCCCTGTTACAAAGATGGTGTAGGTTAGGTGACATTAAGAACCAACTTGGAGAAGAAACAACATCAAATATAATAGAACAGTTACCAGAGTTATCCCAAGTTTTCTAGCCGTTAGTGAGGCCACTAGATTCCCATCAGTGTAGTTACCAATGATTAGATCAGGTTTGCCTTCCATTAGCTCGATGATTTTGTCAGCAGCGTCCTTTTGACAAGGCGGAAAAAGGAATTGAGGAAACAACACATCTTTGATGAGCAAGGTTGATATAAAAATACACACCTGAGTATATCTCTCCAGATATGGATAGATATCAAATCGTGAAACCCATTGATTAAGCACTCCTTTTTCTGTCCTAAATGGAACTCTGAGGATGTGTGAATGTTTTGTATTCTTGATTGGTTCTAGTTCCTGGTTGCATTTTGTTCCTTTTGCATCCGGAATCAGTCGGGTTAACTGTGCAATCAATATATATTAACTTCTCTAAACAGCCTCTACTTAATTGCATAGTCACGTCGATTGTCAAGGAACTCACCACAAGAATTTGAGGCTTAATATTGAGCCCCTGCTGTTTAATTCTTTGGAGCATTTCTTCTTCAAAAGCTACAACTTGATCTAAAACATAAACCACCTGTTGAACAAGAGCCGAAGTGGTCAAACTGTTAAGATTTATTTGGTAGTGTAGAAGTTATTTGATTGTCAATGCATAGAAGTTAAATGCAAAAGCTATTAGATGCTTACCTGACCACCGGTGTCTGGCAAGCCAAGAACATCTGCTTGGCCAAAGTATCCATGAACAGAGAACAATACAATATTGAAAACAGTTGGAACCCTCCCAAAGAACTTCTCAATGTTCAATGGATCTGGCGCCTGAAGCACCTCAGAAAGTGTTCTCATGGTGTCGCGGACCCTTTCAGCTGTATCACCCCATCCTTTCTCAAAACCCCATTGTTTGAATCTATACAAGAACTGAAGTTACTTAGTACTATGTAGAACACCAAAAGCGGAAGGAAGTAGAGGAAAAAACAAATCACCTTAGCTCAAAGCTCTCGTATGGTGTATCTGTTGGTAAGGAGGAAATAGATGCTTCTGCTACAACCAGTGCAGCCTGAAGCTTTGAGACAGTGCTGAGTGTCTCATTGATCATCAGTTTCTGCAGTTGAACATAAAGAAAATTTGTTACATGAATCTTCTTTTCCTATTGTTTCCTCTTAGAGTTGACAAGTTTACTTAAGGAGTTTGATTTTTGTTGACGTACATCTCCTTGGTGATTCAAAGTGAGCAAGTAGTCAACCAGACACTGTGCACTTGCGGAGGTAGCATTTAGCTTTGAAGTTAGAAACTTGGAAACATAACTGAGACCATTTCCAATTGAAGAGGATAGGGTTAGTCGAGGCGTTGAGAAGTCTACTGCTCCAAAATCAATTTCCACGGCATATTCATCTTTAGCCCTGCATTTCATGTTCACACAAAGGTAACTCTGATGAGTTTCTTGAAGTTATAAAGCCACAGAAGGTACGATAAGCTGCAAAGTATACTGTACCAGTTTTCATCAACTATCATTTCCTTGAATTTCAAGTATTCTGTAGCTGTAATACCCTCAACAGAAAGATCATTAGCATTCACTTTCACATATTCCCAGAATCCAGGATTCTGTCTCGTGGCGAAGGCAATATAGGGAGGAACAACTGCAGCCTCCTGCAAATTTGATCAAAGAAGGATTTAAGAATAATGCCTCCGGAAACAATATAAGGACATCATAAGTACATATGAATGTAGCTATACCATTGTAGTACATAATATGTAGCCAAGTAAGCCTTCCAAAACATGGTTCCTTTCAGCAGGATCATCAATTACTTTCTCCAATTCATCCATCAAGTTATGAAGTTTCATCATCCTCTTGCCTTGCTCTATGTACTTGGCAAAACATTTCTTCATGTGGTACCGACTTTGCCTTAAAGCCTCTGGCATGCTATCAGCTATAGACTCTGATCTCTTCAGGGCTGGTGCAGTAGCCATTTTTGCAAGTTCTAAAAGCTTAAGGTATGGATATGTACAGAAAGAATTGGTTTGATTGACATGGGGTTTGTGTTGTTTTGCAATTTATAGGTAATAGCAGGAGTAAAAAATGAACTCATACAAGGAAAAGAGAAATGAAAGAAGGAGAAAGAACAAACTTTCTACTAAGAAAATGAGCAAAGAAAGGAATTTTTTTTGTCATTTGGGAGAATGGTCGAGGTATAGGTATCATTCTTTTCTTTGTGTCTGATTCATGATCACAGCCATGAGAATATTCACTATTTCCCGACAATAATAAACTGTACCAAATGAGAAAGACTACGAGGAAACCAAAAGGAACATTAAAATAGCAATCTTGATGATCAGGACAGGCAAGAACCTTTGTGTCCTCATTTCCCCACTTTACAAAAACGTCCCATGAAGCAACTCTTCATTTCAAATTCATTTTTTTGGTTCATTTGTACACCTAAAATTGTACTATAAGGATTGAAGTTAGATGCAAGGATGGTTTAAAGATCTTTTATGCTATTAGTGTAATTTAACATGTTAAAGATTTTTTTTTCTAGGTTACCAATTAGTATAATTATAAAGGGTTATATAAAGTATAAACTGCTATATTTAAGTGACCTGAATATGTATATATTTTTTACATTGTCAATACATAAATAATTAGACATTTACATATTGGCTGCAATTGTGACATCTTGTTCATTAGATTGTCCCTTCGGAACACGACGGCAACTTTAAGAGCCCGTTTGGACACAAAAAAAATTCACTTTCTTTTCAAAAATTCATCCTTTTTATTTTCGAAATCAGTGTTTGGCCATAAATTTTTTAATTTTCACTTGAAGATGAATTTTGAAATTTTTCAAAAATTTGAAAAACTTCAAAAATCTTTTTTCAAAATTTTCGCTCAAATCACTCACAAAACTTCAAAAACAATCCAAGTAATATTTATGTTCAAACACAACTCTAATTTTCAAATATCATTTTATACTTGAATTTCTTTTTCATTTTTTTCATTTTTTTTGGAATTTTGAAAATTCTTAATGTCCAAACGCCCACTAAAAGTTTCATAAACATTTTGTTCTTACTCTTTTTCAAAAAAGATATACGAGCAATTGAGCATTTTGCGATTAACCATGACCTCTTGTTCACTAGGTTTTCTATATAACGGTATTTTTCTCTAGCTTGCATGTTTGTATAGTAAGTATGAGGTAATTCCTAGTTTTAGAGAGACCTCCAGATTAAGGGTATATGCTAACTTTGAAGCTCCTTAATTGTACACAACCCTTCATGAGAAAGGGAAAAAAAGAATGAGATTGTTTCATTGTATAGCTGCCCATTAAAAAAATAATCGACACACACACACACACACACACATATATATATATATATATATATATATATATATATATATATATATATATATATATATATATATATATATATATATATATATATATATATATATATATATATATATATATATATATATATATATATATATATATATATATATATATATATATATATATATATATATATATATATATATATATATATATATATATATATATATATATATATATATATATATATATATATACATATATACTACTCTTTGTTATAAAGCAATAAAAGAAGAAGAACAATATTGCACAGGAAGAAAGAGAGGGAATTCTTATTGAATTTTGGGATGAATTACAATGGAATAAAACCCCTCTATTTATAGGGGAAAGTGACTTAGCCACCAAGTAACAAACTCTAGAATCTCTCTAGAATGTAGACGTTCACATAAATAAAATTTTATTTATAACACTCCCCCTTGAATGTCTATTCAACAGATAATGTGTCTCGTTAAAACCTTAACTAAAATAAAACTCAATGGGAAAAAAATTCTAGAAAAGGAAAAAGAGTACACATATCTAACAATACGCTTTCTGGTTGCCTCGTTAAGAACCTTGCAAGAAAAATCCAGTGAGACAAAATTTTGTAATGGGAAAAGAGTGCAACACGCATTAACTCCCCCTGATAAGAGCATCAATTCACATCCTTGAGCATTCGCATCCAAATCTTGTGCACTAGCTTCTTGAAGGTTGACGTCACCAGAGATTTGATGAATAAATCATCCATATTAACTCCAATAAATATGTTGCACCTTGAAAATCCTTGCTATTACATTATCATGCTTATAGTTATAGCAAGATACAAATGTGCACAACTTGCACCTAGGATGTAGTACTTCATGACCAAGAATTCTATATGCTTTAAGCAATATCCTTTAGAGATTATCATATAAGTTAAGTCATATAAGCCATATAAATAGAATTTAGATTTGCATCAAGTTTTCATGTCATGCCAGACATATAAGATACATGAAAGTGATTGCACACACCATTGACTTTATACTTTAGAGTGTTTGAATTACATGTCCAAAATTACATGTATTTTATATGAAACCAATTCTTTCGAATTGTGTCTCTTCCATTTAGCCAATATTTTTGTGTTTGTATTCGATAGACTTAAGATCCTCATCTACACTTAGCACTATGATAAATGTCGTCAACGAACATTTTATATCGGTTCCAATATATTCAGGTACCTGAATCTCTCCTAAGATTTTATGAAGTGTTATGTCATGTGATCTTCTAGATCACTTGCCTCCTTTATTATGATCATTATGATCATTTGCTCATCTTCTTTATAAAGAAATTTATTTGAACCGATTTGTCTATACACTTTAAGTGTACCATAGACTTTGTCCTCCTAGGACTTAATAAGCATTTGCAATGAGAATATAGTTACTTTCTCTAGGTCAGCAAATGCGTCTGGCATGCTTTGCAATATATTGCAAATGAATTATCTTTTTATGACCTTCAAGTTCGTATTATCTTATTCGAGGATCTAGATATACAAATGATAATTCATTCCACGTAACTTTTTTTCAACTGTTTATTCTTGTCTCCCCCTCATGTTAGAAAAACTAACTTTCTTTCTCAATTTTGGAAACCCATCTTTGTGCATTATGGTGTTAATCAAAATATACACCGCATATCAATAATAATAAGATGGAATTATTTGGTTTCTGACCCCGAACCACTTGTGAGAGGAGAATGTAATATACTTTTATATATATTATATATCAAACTGATATAAATAATTTTGTTCTCATAAGCAATAGTTTAGCTATTAAGTGGTGGCACTCAATAAACTATTTTGCTAAGCCAATTGTGATGTAAACCAATTTATCAAGATGAACTATCTTGCATAGACAATCTGGAAATTATGCTCTAAATTAAATTATTTAGCAGGTTACCTCGCAAACAGCAGGTTGCAGGTTAATAATAATTGCACATGTAACCATCTCATAGATGCATCTTATGTGGTATACATGGCAGGTGAATGAACCCATATTCACCTTTGATATTTCCAGCATTCATGGGATTCAATACCAATTTTACTCGGTCAATTAATTAATGAGAACAAGTAACATAAGAGATTTCATAAAGAAATTTCTAGTTCTTTAATATTTAACCATGCGAATTATCTTTTATTTTTGCACATCATACTTAAATTGATATGGCTAAACCAATTTTGCCAAATGGATAATACATCAATATTGATAAATTTCCGCTTTACACCATGACATGTGCAATTATCAATAAACTCCAAGTTTATTATGATATGGTTTTTATATCAATAAACATCTACTTTATTGTGGTATTCTTTTATTTGTGTAGTACAAACTGGAGAATAAAACGGGTAACTTTTCACATACATATTACCCTGCTACAAGTTGTAGTAATAGAAGATATTAAAATTTTCTCTTATTTATAGTCTCAATATAACCAACCGCTTTCGCGAATAATTTAGAAACTCAATAAGTTTCTTTGAGACTTACTACGACACAATACCTTATTGGTAATCAATTGTGTTTCTCCAAAATAGTATAATTGACTCTTTCAGAGTTCTTGATTAATTTTGTACTACCACATATTCATCAACATCCATGTGGTGAATATTTCTTTCAAAGAGAAAGTTATACCATTATGGTCATGGTAAAAATTATATGCAAGATCTATTTGTTGCATTATCGTTGTCCTTTAATAATCATATTGCCAAAATATTTTGGCGTACAATAGGTACATGACCAATGGCCATTCATGCCATAATAATGACATTATTTTCTTATTTCGTCTCAAATCCCTTCTAGAGGTGAGTGTAGTATATTCATTACCACTAGCACGTTCATATTTTTTTGAAGAATGAATATGTATTCGTAAATTAGACGTCGTCATATTCACATTATGAATGAACCATAATCATCTATATGTGCTTTATAAATTCTCATGTGAAATCGATGACAAATATTATTTTCACATAGTGAAGGATTATTTTGAGAATCCTTATTATTCCCATTATCACAATGATAGACGATTATAATTTCGTCTATTTTCACGTCCACATCCATTGATACCTTCACGGTAATAATTCCTTCACGGTAATAATTTTGTCTTCTTTCAGACTTATCACATATTACTATCAAATTCTCTTAAGGGAATGAGAATGAAGCAAATTCAATGAGACGAATTTTCACTTCTTGTGCCCATAATCATACTTAATCTGATCATGGCAAGACATAGCAATTTTACCACTTCAGGTGGTTATAATTTCTTGCAAACTCTATTAGAGTTATAATCAAAGTATATTGTCTTTGCTTGTATTTAAAATTAAATTATAGAATTTCAAGCATTTAAAAGAGAAAAATAAAGTAAAATACTTACCTTAAATTCAGAATTTAATTATGAAGGGAGTTCATGGAACAATTGACAATCATTATGCTCAATCTCAAAACTTATACTCAATTGGTTGAAGAACAATATTGCAGAGAAAGAGAGAGAATTCTTATTGGATTTTGGGATGAATTACAATGGAATAAAACCCCTCTATTTATAGGGGAAAAACGACTTAGTCACCAAGTAACAAACCCTAGAATCTCTCTGGAATATAGACATTCACCATAAATAAAATTCTATTTATAACACTCTTAAATATATACATATTTTTTGCCGTGTAGCCAAATGAGTAACTTTCCAAAAAAGAACAAAATTGTACCTCTTTGACCTTTGCCAAAAGAGGGGTGTAATTACCAATTCATACAGCTTTAAGGGTATATCTTCCGATAACAAACTCGAGGGGCTCAAATGCCACTTTATCTAAACCTCACGGTATCCATGTAAACAAAAATAGAGAGGCGCCCAAATCTCAATTAGGGTTTTGATAAAACCCTAGAGCTGCTCCATCACTTGGCTCTATATAACCAACAGACACAAACTCACTCTTCATTGGCTCCCTCTTACCCCTAGTTCCCATCTCCTCCCCTTCAGCGGCCGCCGTTTCTTCTCCGGTGAATATTATGTGAATAGGGTCAGCTGTTCTTATTTAATTATTTGTGATTTGGTATATGAATTATCTTTGACCATTTGATTCATTATTTTAGCGCAAAAATAAGTTCTGAATTTTCTTACTTCATTATAAAACAAATTTTGTAAAGGAGATGGAAGTGATGAGTATTTCCCCAGATGATCGAAGCTGAAATTACTGAGCGCTTTTTATGTATTTTCTTCCTTTGGGAGAGAATCCAAGCCAGATATTCTGATCCATTCTCCTTTCAATTTGACATATATATATTTTTAATATATTTTTGTTTTAGCTTTTTATATCTAAAATTGCATGTGTGAATTTGAAAATTGAATTGATTATTTTGGAATTTGGGTATGGATATGATGAGTATTTCCCCAGATGATCGAAGCTGAAATTACTGAGCGCTTTTTATGTATTTTCTCCTTTTTGAGGGGAAAATCCAAGCCAGATATTCTGATCCATACCCATTTATTCTGTATTTTGGTATAGATTAATCGATGTATTTTGTAAGTCTTTAAATTTCATAAATCATTTCGGAATAAAACGTTCGATTTAAGATTTAGACTGATTTTTGATTGATTAATAATAGCTTCAGTCAAGCAGAAAGTAGTAGGATGCCCAAGTGAAGTCTCCTTTTCTTTTTGTATGTGGTAATTTGTTTTCTCCCATCCTTTTTTAGTGGTGAGAACATAATTACTGATGTATGAGTAAAGTAAATTCAATGGCAGATATGAAACTATTAAAGTCACAAAAATTTAGTGGAGTATTGAAATGGTGCAGAAATATAACAAAGAAGTAGTTTGCTTACTGCAAACATTAAAAATTCGAATAAAATAGACGGATTGGAGCTCATTGTACTATTAGTAATACAGTAATTCTTTTTCTTGGCTTGAATTTGTGACTGGTCACTCCTTATATATGAGGCATACAATGCCAAATACATATTTTCAGCGTTAGTACTATAAAATCAATTTCTCTTTGAAAACATATCATTTATTAAGATATGTTAATGAAAATTGAATCAAATGGTGATTGAATAATTTAAGTATTTAATTAGAAATTAATTATTTTTAACATGAAATAAATTCTTGCTTAACAATATAAAACTATTAATCAAACTAGAATGTTAAAGGGCAAATACTTAATTAGCAAAAAACTTGATTAAAATTACAAAAGACATAAGTGTAATAGTAAAGTTAAATAGCTATTTTTATAATCAGTTTGACTCGGTTTTTTTATTGAATTTAAAAAGTATTAAATTTTTTTGACCGGTTTGATTTGGTTTTTGGATTTGGATTCGATTTTTTGGTGTTTTATCAACCCTGCTTGTCATAATTGGACAAAGTTTTCTCTTCATGAAAGCCGGGTGAACAAAACAGTAAGATGTTAAATAAGCAAGAGTGAAAACTAAGGTTACTTCGGTAAATATTTCTGAGGAGAAATTATTGATCTACTGGAAATAATAATCACTTTTCCGTCTAAATGAAGAAAATGATATTCACCTACTTTGATAGACGTTACTTTAACAATATTCGACTAGTAGTCCATACAACTTCAGAAATGTATGGTGATTATATTATAATTGTATATGTATCATAATTATTGTAGGAATTGTATTAAAAATATATGATAATCGTATATTGTTACGAGCAGTTGTGAGTTCATGATGAATTTCACAATCTGCATCACAAGTGTGATAATTGTATATTAATTTATTAGTATATTATTTTTGGTATTAATGTATCGGATACACGTATGATACAATTATATATTAGGCATTGATGTATCAGATTCAAATATAATTATGATACAATTATCATACACTTTTTGAATATTCTTTAATAATATAAAGTTGTCGGATGGTTGGAAGAGAGAAGATGGAGATTTTGGGCGTAGATTAAGGGATTTTGATGTAAAAAGAGAGAGAGAAGAGGAGAGGGAAAAAAATGAAATGATGCAATTAAATCCATTAATTGAAGGCACTGGTAATGAGGTGGGAGCCTCTTAAGGAGAAATGTATACAATTTGTAAGAAAAATCTAGATACTTATTAAAAGTTACAAAATGTAGAGAACATAAATAAATAAGTTTCTAATATAGTATAGCTAAGTAAAAATCCCTTTTAAATAGAAAAATATCAGCTTTGTCAATTTATAAGTAGCTTATTACAAAAAATGGCCAATTCATAAAATATTACTAATATTAGCCAATTAGCTATTTATTGCAAAAAAATTAAAAATTAAGTTTTGCTTTCTTTTGAATGAGTGTTATTAGAATAGATTGCGTAGATCTTAAAGAGTTTGAATCTCAGTTTATGATGATTTGATGGAGTTTTGAGGTGGTTTGAATTGAAAATTTAAAGTAGACGATGAATGTGAAAAATGATGTGTGTATCCCTTATGTATAAGATCTGTATCATATTTGTATCAAACGTGTATCACATGTATATCCATGTATACCTGCGTGTGATACATGCGTGATACATATTTGATAGATGGAGATCGCATGGAGTTCCCTGCGCACTCCATAGAGGCTCATGAAATTAATACTGAGCATATGCCCATTGTACAACCTTCTCTTGTTGCACCTCCTGCTCCAGAGCTCAGGAGATTTTCTAGACCAAGTAGACTACCATTATGGCTGCAGGACTATGTGACCAAAGGCTCAAAACAACCTTGCTCCTACCCTTTGTCTTCTTATGTCTCTTAAAACTGACTTAAACCAGGTTATCTGCATGCAATCTCAACTTTCTCAACTGTTCAGAGCCAAAGACATTTAAGGAAGTCTCTTGTCATGACCCAAATCTCCCTCTGTAAGGGGTCGTGATGACACCTAGTCTTAGTGACTAGGTAAACCTAACATTCATTGAAATAATAACAATATTTAACCAACATCTGACAATAAGGAATATAAATCTCTATACCATTTACAATCCCCAAAACTAGTAGTACAAGTCATAAGCTCTACCGAGTTACTAGGAGGTCTACAAATACAACTGTTTTGAAATAAGGACAAACATTATAAACACAACATCAGGTGACTCCGAAGCCTGCGAACGCAACAACATGTTTACCTTGAGTCTCCACAACATAATCCGTACAACTAGCTAACGATCGACTGACTCCGAAATACCTGCATCTGCACAAAAATATATAGAAACGTAGTATGAGTACACCACAAGAGTACCCAATAAGAATCAAGACTAACTTCCGTGGAGTAGTGACGGGGAATAGTCAAGAAACCTACTGGACTAAATAACCTGAGCGAGTATAAGCGTAGAACTAACAGAATACAATATCTCTATAAAGCTACGCATAATGACAATGATAATATCGTACTTGCAATAAGATGTAGAAACAACAATTAGAGCGGGACACAAAAAGTAATAACACCGTAGAGTAAGCTGAACATAGTCTAAATCCGGTGAACACAATCAAAAGAAAGGCATGAAGCAACTAGATGAAAATAATTACTTTCACATGAGGTTTTATCCAATAATCTCCACGAGGTACCGAACCTTAAAATATTCAAAATTCACAGGTCCCAATTCGTGAACCCTAAACACTTGGCATATTGTTCCATCATTATAACTAATAACTATACGGACGACGCAAGTGAAAATAAAACCCTTCTCACGTAGAGGCAAATAGACGAGGGTGTATAGAAATGATCAATAACATCAGGATCTATTTTCTTGAATCATTGGGGGTGATTAACTACGTGTATGCTTGTGCCAGTGTTCTATCACAGTTTAGGCCAACTAATAAGAATAGAAACAATAAATGACACATAAAAAATGATCATCACGTAATGAACACGGTATAACTCAATAGGGTAGGCACACCACAACACAAATAACAACGATAATATTGCCCCCAGGTCATCACAAGTCATCACAATCGATCGATAGTTTATATGAGTCCACCAACTATATAAAGACCTGGTCCTATATCAGTTCCCTCAGTGTTAACTATTGAAACAGAATGTAAATGAAACACATGATTTTTACGTGGAAAAATCCCAACTTAAGGGGACAAAAACCACGACCTACACTGGTAGGATTTCAACTTCACTAACTTGTAACTACACTATTACAAGCCACTTTGTAATGACTCTATTACAAAGACTTCAATCTCACTAACTTGTAATGCACTTATCACAAGCCACTTTGTCACTCACTAGTTAAAAAGACTTTAACCTATGACTAACTCTAGTCACAACACAAACTCAGATGGTTTATGATTTTGAGTTTCCTAAAACAAAGCTTCTAAGAAAGCAAGATATGAGTTACAATGAAGAACAAAACACAAGATTACAACTCAACTAAGGACACACACAGACTCGTAGTGGAACTGGTCCGTAGTGGAGTTGTCTTCTTGTTCTTGACACACTTGAGACTTCAATGCTGGATTAGATCTTCAATGTTTGAGAGAATATTAGTAAATGCTCAAGTGAGTTCTTGTTGCCTTACACCATACTATTATACTTCAAAGACATCCCAAGAATGATGTCTATTCTTGGTGGGTACACGCCTCTTCCCAATGGGAAGTGACTGCTGCACTGTTTATGCACTGTAGGGTGCATAGTTTCAGACAACCACTTTCTACAATTGCTTTCCAGCTGTAGAGTTGACTTGTGATTCTTTCAGGAAAACATCAAAGGATCAGGTCCCTAAACTGGTTCGTGTGAATCTAAGGGCACACTGCCCAAATTATCTTGAGCTCGTTGCTGAGTGATTGTACCAGGCATGCATCAGGTCTTTTATCTGGTTCTATACAGAAAGTTTGTTAGATCATCAAAACCTAAGACTAAGAGACCTTAAGCCCATCAATTTTTCCCTTTTTGATGATGACAAACTTTTAAAATTGATGACTAGTTATAGAGCTTAACTTAACCAGATAAAGTACGAGTAACCTCATATGTTCCCCCTGACTCTATGCTTCCCCCTTAATCCTTGCTTCAATTTTTCAAGTTAACCAACTCTTCCCTCTTTTGTCATCATTAAAATCCATAAGCAGTCGGAAAACATAAAGAAGTCTAACACAGCTAACACATGCCCCATGTGTGCACACAACATGATAGAAAGAGAAGTAAAAGGAAAACAAGCATTGTACTTAGCAAAAGAGAAGTTGATTCATTGATAATAATATTTTAAAAACATATCAGTCTTTGCTTATGAAAGCAAATACCAAATTGAGTTGTTTCATCAAGAGCAGTAACGGTGGAATCCAACATGCCATCACACAAAAAAAAAACAAAAAAAAACCAACAACCACAAAACATCACAACACAAGACAACCAGACACTGAGAGGATCCTAGGGGGAATTAGAAGAGGAAGGCTTGGAGGATGAGGCAATAATGGTTTTGAGAACGAGGCCTATGCGGGAATTCGCATACATCTGTTCCTCGAGCAGTTTCTCCTGCAGGTTCTCCACCTGCTGCCTAAGCTCAACATTCTCCTTAGTCAAGCGGGCAACTTCTTCATGGGAAGAATTAACAGAACCAGGTGCCCCAACAACTTGACTAAGCTGAGTTTCGGTATGGCATTCTGAGCCTTCAACTTTCTGATCACTTCATTTGCAGCATTTTGAGCATTAATCAACTGAGAAATTGTCGAAGTGCTCCCCCCCAGCCTTTTCTATACACTCACACTCTTCTAGAGTTGTTTTGGAGAAGGTTTGCTTGCGAGTACCTACTTTCGGATTGGCCAAAGGTACCTTGAAAAACTGGAACACCCGAGTAAGGAGAAAGCCGTATGGGAGCACATGATTGCCATCTTGAAAGTTCGCCACTTTTGCATATGTTCTATCATAATTGCTGGCAGATTTATTGGTGTGAACGTATCAAGAGCCTCCATAAAAACCAGGCCAGACTTGGAAGCTATGGACCTCCTCTCAGCACGGGGTAAGAGAACCTTATTGACCAACTCAAAGAGAAGCTGGTACACTGGAAGTAGTTCCTTCTTATGCACCTGTTCTCCCTGATGGATAGCTTGCTCTTTCACAACAGCCCTCCTAAAATTAGCTTCACAAGCACTCTTGACCGAGGACATCCATTCACACGGGACTTGGAGATCTTTCCCCAATGCAGCATCGTCGAGCACAATGTCAACCCCATTTACCAGCACGCAGATATGGTCCCCTTCAACAGTGAAGAGAGTTGCATAGAAATTTTGCACCTCTTCTTCATATACCTTGGGCACAGCCTCCCTAAACAGATGATCCCATTGCCGGAACTCCACTATCTCCAAAACTTGCCTCATTCCTGCTATCTTAGAGATTTTTGGGTCAAACATACGACCCTTTTTCTGAGATCGCAATCTCTCCTGCCCAAGTCCACTTTCACTTGGTATGGTCTTCAAAGAACCTGGTCCTCCTATAGTTTCCCACTTTTGTTTTCTAGATTTTTCAATTGACTTTCCTTTATCACGCTCAATAGCCACAATATCACCTTCAGACAACTTTTTCTCAACAACAACCTTCTTGGATTTACCACTACTCTTCATAGATGTGTCACTTTGTTTTTCCACAGCTTCCTCGGAAGCTCCAACCACAGACTTATGGACCTTTGTAGATATTTTCACTAAGGAACTAGGTTCCTCTACAACATCTTCATCAACCTCAACCACTGGAATGCTTTTGTAAGCCACAACTTCTCCTTTTTTCATTAACCTCTTCTTTTTTTCTTAAGAATCCTCTTGCTCTTCTGCAAGGCAAATTCGAAAGCCTCTTTCTTATGCAACCTGGTAGTAGGTCGTTTAGAAGAAGACTCAGGAGTAACTGCTGGCTTGCGAATTTTAAAACGAGCATTGAGAACCATTTTATCTTCATCATCTTCATCAAAAGGTACTGTAATGGGAGGAATAGACTCCAAGGGTTTAATATAGAAGATGGGCTCCTAGTTTGTTTCTGATGAAGGAGAATCAGGTTCTCCAACAAGTTTTTCTTTGACTATTTCATAAACCGGGTACTCAAGGAGAATCAGGTTCTCCAACAGATTTTTCTTTGACTATTTCATGAACCGGGTACTCAAAAAGAATCATAGTCCCCTCATCCCCTCGAAATAGAGTTTCTTCCCTCTGAGAATCAGGCAGAGGGGAGGCTTCTTCATTCGCAAGACTCTCTGCAACGATAGCCATGATATTGTGCGCCGCTTCCATTTCTGGTGACTCCATGGGAGCCACTGAGTCTAGAATGGAGGAGTTCAAGTATTGATCAGGATCTTCCTCAAAGACCTCTGATGCCTGAGGTGTATCAGTTTCCAAGTGTTCTTTGGTTTGATCAGAAGAAGGAAAAAAGGTAGGGTTTGAAAGAGGAGTAACGACGACAGGAGGTGAAGAGGAAATCGGTGTGGGTACAATGATATTAGGGTTAGTGGAAGAATGGGTTTCTGGTGGTGATGTTAGGGAAGGTGGAGATGTGAGAGTGGTGTTGATTGCAGGAGAGGGAGAGGGTTGTTCATTGGCCATTGTGAGAAGAATGATAGAGAGTTATGAAGGAAAGAGAATTTGCATAGTTGCAATGGAAGACGATGGTTCAGAACTGCTGAGAGTGAGAGGGTTTTATAGAAGGAAGGGTAATAAAGATGGGGGAGAGGAACGTGTTCTGAAGAGTTTTGAAATGACGGTAGGTTGTTTGGGAATACGAAAAGTGCAGAGGAAGTGAATGGATTTGAGAGACAAGACGTGACACACAGACTCTGAAAAGTCGGATGATATGGCAGTTGAATTAATTTTGTTGTCTTTTGAGAAAAGCATGAGAAAAATACATTACTACTATCCTGTGGTACAGGAACCAGGTTCCTGACCTGTTTTTGTAAAAGGATTTTGTAGCTATCTTTTGTAGTTCAATGATGTACCTTTAGCTTCTATAACCATCAAGTGTGTCTACCTGCAACTGTATAGATGTGAGTTAGGTCTAGTTAGAAAACACTTTAGCTTACTTTACCTGAGTATGACTTTCATAGCCATATGAGAAGAACCAAGTTCTCAATTAAGTTTCATTAAACCAATGCCATCCTATTTCTCTCAAAGTGTTCCCTTCTTAGAGCTTTGGTGAAGATATCTGCAATTTGATCTTCAGTGCAGCAAAATCTCATGCAGATAAGTCCCTTTTCCACATTGTCTCTGAGAAAATGGTGTCTGACATCAATGTTTTTGGTTCTCTTGAGTTGAACCGGGTTCTTTGCCATGTTGAGAGCACTGGTGTTGTCACATAGAAGAGTTACACAATCAATGTATACTCGAAAGTCTTCCAATTGTTGCTTGATCCACATCAATTGAGCACAACATGAGGCAACTGCAACATATTCTGCTTCAGCTATTGAGAGGGCCACTGAGTCTTGTTTCCTTGTACCCCATGAGATTAGGCATGATCCAAGGAAATGAGCCATTCCAGATGTGCTTTTCCTGTCCACCAGATAACCTGCATAATCAGCGTCAGCATAACCAATAAGGTTGAAATTGTCACCTGAAGGAAGTATAGAACCAGGTCCTGTGTGCCCTTAAGATATCTCAGTATTCTCTTGGCAGCCTTCAGATGAGATTCCTTGGGATTTGATTGAAACCTTGCACACAATCCCACACTGAATACAATGTTTGTCCTGCTGGCAGTGAGGTAGAGTAGAGATCCAATGATTCCCCAATACCTTGTTTGATTCACATGTGATCCAGAATCATCCATGTCTAGCTTAGTAGCAGTAGCAATAGGGGTATCGATCACCTTTGATGCTTCCATATCAAACCTCTTCAGAAGTTCTTTGATGTATTTTTGTTGACTGATACACGTTCCCTTTGTGAAATGCTTTACTTGAAGACCCAGGAAGAAGTTCATTTCCCCCCATCATACTCATTTCAAACTCAGTTCCCATGTGTTTAGCAAATTATTCACATAGTGAGTCTTCCGTAGCCCCAAATATGATGTCATCCACATAAACCTGAACAATGAGCAGGTTCCTTCCCCGTTTCTTAAAAAACAAAGTATTGTCAATCTTTCCTCTTGTGAAACCATTTTCCAAGAGAAACATGGATAGCCTCTCATACCAGGCTCTAGGGGCCTACTTCAATCTATACAACGCCTTAGATGTACATGACATTCAAAGCTTGGAGGTTGCTTAACATAGACCTCTTCCTTAAGAAAACCATTCAAAAAGGCACTCTTCACATCCATTTGGAACAAGGTGAATTCCATATGTGATGCAAAGGCAATGAGGATCCTAATAGCTTCCATGCGAACAACTGGGGCAAAAGTCTCATCATAATTGATCCCTTCCTCCTGATTGTATCATCGAACAACTAGCCTTGCTTTGTTCCTTGTAGTATTTCCATGTTCATCCAGCTTATTCTTGAACACCCACCTGGTCCCTATGATGGTTATGTCTGAGGGTCTAGGTACCAGGTGCCATACCTAGTTTCTCTCAAACTGGTGTACCTCCTCTTGCATAGCTGTAATCCAGTCTGCATCCTTCAAGAGTTCTTTGATATTTTTGGGTTCTATTTGGGATTAAAAGGCTGAAAAGGCTAGGAAATTTCTGATTTTTGATCTTGTCTAAACTCCAGAATCAAGGGGGAAGATTATATTATCAAGTGGATGAGAGATTTTGTGTTTCCAATTTGAGACTGGAATCTGATTGGTAGAAAAACTAGGTAAATCAGATGGGTTTCCCTGCATTCCTCGTTCTGCTACTTGTGGAGTGCCTTCCACTACATCTCCAACTCTTTCTTCAGCTTCAGTGGTAGTAATTGGGGTACCGGGTTCCTCTTGTGAAGTGGAAGAGGATGTTACATTGTCTTCACTTGCCTCCTTCATCTGACTCATCATCTCAAATTTGCCATTTGAAACATCAGATATTTCTCGAGGAACCAAAATTGGTTCATTGTCTTGATCATCACCATCTCCTTCCTTGTTTGAAGAAGGTGTCTCATTGAATATCACATGAACACTTCCTTCCACACATTGTGTCCTTTTGTTGTAGACTTTGTAGGCTTTTCTTTGAGAGGAATATCCCATAAAGATTCCTTCATCACTTTTTGCATAAAACATCCCAAGTTGGTCCTTCCCATTGTTGAGAACATAACATTTGCAAACCTTCAAGCAGCTCATATCACCAGCTTGCAGAGACTCAAAATCAGCAACATAGACGTTCTTGTGTATTTTGGCTGTTAAAACCACTTGACCAGTTACTAGATTTATAACTGTGTACACTTTAGACAAGAACTCTACTTTGTTCCCTTTACCACAGATTTGGGAGACACTCAAGAGACTGTACTTCAAGTCATCCACATAGTACACGTTCTCAATTGAGTGTGAAAGATACTTTCCAACCTTTCCGACACCAAAAATGTATCCCTTCTTTCCATTTCCAAAGGATACATTCCTTCCTTGCAGGGCCTTCAGTGAGAGAAAATCCATGGTGTTTCTAGTCATGTGCTTTGAGCATCCGCTGTCCATGATCCATTGCAGTCCGTTTCCTCTCACTGTTCCCTACACATATAAATTATGGGTTATATTTAGGAACCCAAACAAGTTTGGGTCCCTTGTAATGAGGAAAAGGGTGGATAAGGGATTTTCTAGTCCATGCAGGCAAGTAGCGATTTTTGCGAGTGGTACCTGGTCCCCCTTTAGTAGTCACTTTTTCAGCAAACACTTTGTTTTTCTGAACAGGTTGAACCCTGGCATGGAAGTTTTCTTTAAAGTGCCCATAGTTCCCACAGTGGGTACAAAGCCAGTTATCTGGAACAGTGACGTACTTGATGTGAGGGTTGTAATGAATTTTCTCCTTTGGAACCCGATCCCCTGCCTGTTACCACTATTGTTAAAATAAATGGCAGTGAGAGCATCTGAGGACCAAGTCCACTTAAGAGATTTCTCAGGATCAATTTTTACTTTCTGCAATTCCGCTTGAAGTCGCCTATTTTTCTCGAGTTCAACATATAGACTAGTTTTCACATCATTTAACTCCTTTTCAAGCTTGATGTGTGCCTCACTAGCTACTTCCTTTCCTTTCTCAATACTTACAGGCCTATGTTATGATTTGAGTCCCTCAATTGTTTCCTCTAGGTCTGTGATTACCACCCAAAAGTCATCCCTTTCTTGTTCAGTAGCAGCAATTTTCTCTGCTAGAGTGTTCATTTCTTTGCTAAGGTTCTCTATGGTTTATTTCAAGTCAACACCCACTGCTGTTAGGTCATTTCTCTCATTTTCTACACAACTAATCTTTCCATCTAGCACTCTTTTTTCTTTCTCAAGGTTGTTTATAGTTTCCTTCAAGTCAACAACCACTACCATCAAGTCATCTCTCTCATTTTATACACTGTTTATTTTTTCAGTTAGTTCTTCTTTTTCTTTTTCTAGATTACCTATGGTCTCCTTCAAATCAACCACACAGACCACCAGATCAGGATTGTTCAGCCTCTCCTAACTCTATGGTCAAGGCATCCTTATCATTAACTAGACTATAATATGTATCAATTAGAACATTCGCTAGTGACATCAATTTCTTAGAAGAGTAGGACTTCAGATTTCTCGGAACATCCCTGAAATTACCTCATCATTGTCATCCTCTTCATCATCATCGGACTGAGCCATCAATGCAAACATCAAATCATATTCCTTGGCTTCATTTTCCACTGCCATCATGGAACTGTTTCCTGCATCTGGTTCCTCTTCTGATTCATTAGAGGAGTCTCCCCATGAAGCAAAAGCTTGCTTCACAACATTTTCAGCTGCACTTTTTCGGCTGAATCGTTTGTTAGGAACCGGGTTCCTTTTTGTTATTTTGTCAGAGTTGTGTTTGTAGTGCTCATGCTTAAGAAGTGGAAATTCTTTGATGAAGTGCCCTGGCTTTCCGCACTTGTGACAGAGATCATAGTTCCTTGGTTTACTTGAACTGCCTCTCTTTGGTATACCACCATTTATTCGAACCATATTTTGAAATCTTTTAGTGAGATAGGCCATGTCACTATCTTCTTCACTTGAGTCATAGTTTTCAGCCTTGAGCACCAGGTTCTTCTCCTTCTTTGGCTCTCTTCTTTCACTGTCCTTCTTCCTCTTCATCTCGTACGTCTTCAGATTTCCACTCAGCTCGTACATGGTTAGAGTTTGTAGATCTTTGGATTTAGTGATGGCGTTCACCTTACTCTCCCAAGAGCTAGGTAAAACACTGAGAACCTTCCGTACCAGCTTGTTTCTAGGAATAATTTCTCCAAGTGAATGAAGCTCATTTATGATAGATGTGAATCTAGTGTGCATGTCTTGTATATATTCATCATCATTCATCCTAAAAAGCTTATACTAAGTGGTGAACATGTCAATCTTGGATTGTTTAACTTGAGTAGTTCCTTCATGTGCTATTTGCAATGCTTCCCATATCTCCTTGGCAGATTGACAAGCTTAGATTCTATTATACTCATCATGTCCTATACCACATACCAAGATCTTCTTGGCACGAAAGTTCGTCTCAACAGCTTTTCTGTCAATATCACTGCATTCTTTTCTCATTTTGGGAACCACCACTCTAGGTTCTCCAACCTTCTTCATAGGAACATGTGGACCGTCACAAATGACGTCCCACAGCTCAGAGTCTTCTTCCATTATAAAATTATGCCTACGAGTCTTCCACCAGCCGTAATACTGACCATTGAATCTAGGAGGTCTGTAGGTTGATTGTCATTCTTCAAAGTTAGGTGGAGCAGCCATTGAGATTCTTTCTAGGTGTTAACCTTTTAGAAAGAACCTGCTCTGATACCAATTGATAGTTTATATGAGTCCACCAACTGTATAGAGACCTGGTCCTACATATGTTCCCTCATTGTTAACTATTGAAACAGAATGTAAATGAGACACAGGATTTTTACGCGGAAAAATCCCAACTCAAGGGGACAAAAACCACGACCTACACTGGTAGGATTTTAACTTCACTAACTTGTAACTACACTATTACAAGACACTTTGTAATGACTCTATTAAAAAGACTTCAATCTCACTAACTTGTAATACACTTATCACAAGGCACTTTGCAACTCACTAGTTACAAAGACTTTAACCTATGACTAACTCTAATCACAACACAAACTCATATGGCTTATGATTTTGAGTTTCCTAAAACAAATCTTCTAAGAAAGCAAGATAGGAGTTACAATGAAGAACAAAACACAAGGTTACAACTCAACTAAAGACACACATAGACTCGTAGTGGAACTGGTCCGTAGTGGAGTTGTTTTCTTTTTCTTGACACACTTGAGACTTCAATGCTGGATTAGATCTTCAATGTTTGAGAGAATATTAGTAAATGCTCAAGTGAGTTCTTGTTGCCTTACACCATACTACTATATTTAAAATACATCCCAAGAATGATGTCTATTCTTGGTTGGTACACGCCTCTTCCCAATGGGAAGTGACTGCTGCACTATTTTTGCACTGTAGGGTGCATAGTTGCAGACAATCACTTTCTGCAGTTGCTTTTCAGCTGTAGAGTTGACTTGTACTTATGTCAGGGAAACATCAAGGGATTAGGTCCCTAAACTGGATCGTGTGAATCTAAAGGCACACTGCCCAGATTATCTTGAGTTCGTTGCTGAGTGATTGTACCAGGCATGCATCAGGTCCTTTATCTGGTTCTATACAGAAAGTTTGTTAGATCATCAAAACCTAAGACTAAGAGACCTTAAGCCCATCATCTGACATATCCCACCTTGTCTCGCCACATGCGCAATAATAAGTAAATGCCCGCCATGTCTCGCCACACGTGCATAATAATGTTCCCACCGTATCTCACCACATGCGCAACCCACATATATAGCCCGCATTGTCACGCCGCATGTGCAAATATCAATAGTAACAATAGCATGACAGAAACCTCGAGCAACATAATAATATCTGCACGACAGAAACCTCGTGCATCACAATAACAACCGCACAACAGAAACCTCGTGCATAACAACCAACAAGTACAACAATAACAATGACAATAACACAAGAGTACGTCAAATAAATTAACTCAGAAATTCTAGAACTCAATGAAACGGAGGAGACGAACTCACAAGGAAAGACACAACAGAAAATAAAGATACCACCTAGCAATAGCTCAACAAGGAAGAGATATTGTGTAGAAACGACCTCCACATAAGTGCCATTCAAGAACAACGGAGATATCACGAGTCGATAATTCCAAATAAGGAAAAGGCAACTATGACAAAGGAAAACTAACTTCATTTAGGATTTAGCACTCACAAAAGATGCAGACAATTACAATTAAGGATAAGCAACGTAAAGGATAATCATGGCCTCAATTAAGGATAAACAATTACGGGGGAGATAATAATAATTTCTAATAAAGATAAGCAATTAGGAAAAGATGGCATGGAAATCGAAGGCAACAACTTTAGTTAAGGCACACAAGAGTCAAATAGGCAATAAGAGTGGAACAAGAAGCAATTAATTCCAATAAAGACACGTAGAGGTGAAACTAGTAAATGGGGAACTTAATGTAACAAAACAACTTCATATATAATGAACATAAGAACCTAAAAGCCCTAAAAGGTCAACTTTCCACAAATAAACCCGAGCACGTGCTCGTCACCTCGCGTACACGGACTTCACACGACACAATTAACACCAACTCAAATCCAAAGGGGTAGCCCCCCTACACAATGTTAGGCAAGATACATACCTCAAAGAAGCTAGATCGTTACTCTAAAATGAACTTATCGAGTGAAAAAACCTCCGGGTGACTCGAATCTATCCCAAATAACCTCAAACCATAAATAAAACTCATAAAAAATAATTCTGGATGATAAAGCTTCGATCTTTAAAAATAAGTAAAATGTCAACCCCCGGGTCCGCATATCGAAACTTGATAAGATTCACAAAACCCAAACACCTATTCCGATAGGAGTTCAACCGTACCAAAATTATCAAATTCCGATAATGAATCGCCCTCCAAATCCTCATTATTCATTTTTCATTTTTCATTTTTTTTTACTAATTTCCCAATTTTTCACTTTGATTCTCATCATTTTGATGTTAAAACTCAAATAAAACCATGAAGTATACTTAGAAACTGAACAAGGGCACTTATCCAACGATTGTAGATGAAATTCCTCTCTCAAAATCGCCCACTCTCGGACCTAGGGTTCAAAAATATCACAAAATTGAAGCAAAAACCCGAATTACACAGCTGAAAACAAGTTGCAGATGTCGCATTTGCGATTTAGGGTTCGCAATTGCGAACCGTCGCAAAAAAGAAGAAGCCTTCACAATTGCGAACAAGAAAAGTGCTGGTAAAGATCGCATTTGCGAAAAAATGCTCGTCGACCACACTAGAAACCAGCAGTCTCCCCGACACGGAAATGAGCATAACTCCCTCATACAATATCCAAATTTGACGATTCTTTTTGCTATGGCTCCGTAATTATGATACGGGTCTGATGGTTCAATAAAAACTGAATTTGGAGCTCATTTACTTAATATTGTACAATTTATACTTGAAGAAATGACGTCGAAGCATAAAAAAAACAAGCGCAACACAACCTAAAGCTATCTGAAACTCACCCAAGCCACTCGAGACCTCGCCGGAACATACCAACAAGTCCCTTAACACAACGCGGACCTACTAGAAGTCTCAAATCACATCAAATAACATCGAAATTACGAATCACACCTCAAATCGAACTTATGAAACTTCAAATCTTCCAACTTCCAAAACTTGTAACGAAACATATCAAATCAACCTGGAATGACATCAAATTTTGCATGCAAGTCCCAAATGACATAACACAGTTAATACAATTCTCAAAATAGCAATCCGAGCCCCATATCAACAAAGTCAACTCCGGGTCAAACCTTTTAACCTTCCAAAACTTCAACTTTCTAATTTTTGCCAAAATACTTCAAATTATCCTACGGACCTCCAAATCCAAATATGGACGCACACATAATGTCAAAAATAACCATACAAATCTATTGAAATCATCAAAATACTATTTCAGAGTCATTTAAACAAAAGTCCAATTCCGGTCAACTCTTGTCGCTTAAGCTTCCAAAACTAGAATCCTTCTTCCAAATTGACTCAGAATCGTCCGGTAACTGAACTCGACCACGCATGCAAATCATAACACATAATACGAAGTTGTTCAAAACCTTATTGTTGATACCCAATTTTTCCTCAAATTACTTTAATTTTTATATATATACCTTCAAAATCAGGTTTTTATAACAATTGGTATTTTTCCATAATTTTCCCATATTTTTATTAATTTATTTCTAATTTATCAAGTACTTTTATATTCAATAATTAACCATAAATTGCATTACAAATGATTCCAAAACATATCTTGGTTTAATTTATCATTTTTCATCCTATTAGGATTTAATTAATTCACAAATTAGCCAAATTGGCGTTATTTGGTAATAATTGCAATGACTTTGCAATTATAGCCTAATTATATATTTTATGCTATTTCAATTTAATAATCAATTATTTTATATTTTTTATACCAATTAATCATTTTAATTTTATCTATTTAGCCTTAATTTCATCTTATATAATTATTAGCCATTTTTATTAATTATTTATCTATTTTTATGGGTATTTAACATCTAACCACTCTTAATTTCAATATTCATTCAATTCTACCCGGACCCCAACCCAAATTGAACGGCCCAAACACCTCCAGGCCCAATGCCCAACCTACCCGACCCAATCCCCCATTCAATCTGAGTCGTTGATCAATTCAAATCAACGACCCAGATCAACCCTTTCCTTAATTAACCCCTAAAGACTACCCCCCCTCCATTCATTTCCTCCGCCTCATTTCTCTCACCGTCTCTCTATCTCCCTCTCTCTAGAACCTTCCCACTTTCCCCAGTCCGTTGAGTTCTGTCTCCCTTTTCCGGCCACCTCTCTTGCCGGAAACCATGAGTTCTCACCACTCCTAGCCTATGTCTCTCCCCCACGCCGGCTTGACACTGTCCTGAGGTCCTTAAGAGAACTTGGAGCGGTTCAACTCCCACCTATGGCCTTTCATGCCGTTTTCCGGCCATCTACGACCACCCAAGTAAGATTTCTCCATTTTTTTGCTAGAACCAATGGTTCTTTAGCCGATTCTCCTTCTCTTTGGGTTGTCTCTACGAAACCCTAACTATTAGACCTTGGTTCTCTTAGATCAGTAACAGATCTTGGCTTATTTTGAGTTGTTTCTGGTATTTTCAAGGGTTTTTTCGATTTTCATGAAGAGACTCTTCATCTTCAAACTAGGGTTTCTTAACCCCCTTTTAAAAATGGTCTTTTCTTCTGATTTTTAGCATTATCCTATGGTTTTCACTATGTCTAAACGTTATTTTAAGTTTCTCTCTGTTTTATCTAAGTTATCGTGTTAAAACCCTAATTTTTAGTCCTCATCCTGAGTTCCTGAGTTTGTCTTTGATAATATGTTTACGTATGTGCTTGTTTCTCATGAGCTTTATGATTATCTGGAATCTTACCTTATGTTGTTCAACAGTGTCTATGATTTTTTGCTTTTCCCGCTTACATCAATGTTTATTTTTGTAATTCATGTTATACTCTATATGAATCCCTAATTTCGTGTGATGTTACCCTATTTTGACTGCTAGGGTTTCTGATTCTTGCCTATTAGGTATTTATCTCGTGTAATTCGTGTTAATTTTCTTTAGCTAATGTTATTCTTATTCGAATCCCTTGATTCCCTGTGATTGGCATGCTTCACTGATTTTTCCTGTGATATTCTCTACTGATTTTCTGACTTATAAAATATTTTCCTACCTAAGTCTATAGTCGACCATGCTGTCAATTAGATTTTTAAGTACTTTCCTTAATTATATTTTCTGAACCTAGCCTCTATTACCTTGTCCTATACTTCTATGTGCTAAAGTTATTTTCCTTATGTGTTATATTCCAGTCAAATGTGGTATCTTTCCTTATTTGTCACATGTCTATTACCGTTTGAAATTGACTCCTTAATTGAAGGGCGTACTTACCTTGATTCTATGTTGATTGATTCCGAGTCCCCACAATTACTGATTAACTCTGATTTTTTTACCTTATTTGTTATCTGTTTTCAAACTACATATATACATTGCTTTTCATCAACACAAAACACATGAACACATTGTTCAAAACTCTCTCTCACAATCAAAACTCCCTTCTGCTCTTTTCTCTGGTTACTTGCTAGTATTCTAAGTCAGCCGACTATAAGCCAAGGCTGATTACCATACTATTTGGGTTCTTCTTTCTGTGTTTACTGTCTTCTATACAGGTATGTCCTGATTTCAATTCAAGTCTCAAAGACAACATGTTTCTTTTATTACTGCAATTCATCCTGTTTCTAGTATGTTTTTACTTATGGTTTTGTTGTTCAACTTGCAATTGATATGTCTACCTTATTGCTTTATCAGCATGTTATGCACTCCCCTCCCTTAGACTCAGAATGTATATGTAATGGTATCCCCTTTTCTAGTCTGCTTCAATATGATTATGCTTATCTGTAGTAAAGCAATCTGTATGTTATGTTACTTGGTTCTGTGATACATGCTGCCTTAGTCCGTTAAACCCCTTTAGGATTTCTCTTATTATGTACCTATGAATACCTCTGCCTACTACGTGCTTGCCCTCACATGCTCTATACTTGTCCCTCAAATCCCATTACCCCTGTTTGTGGTTGTTGGACTTTTCTTGGTTCTTTGTTCTTTGTGTGATGCTGAACTTGTTTTGATCCTGAGATTTCTGTTGTTCTGATTACTCTGCTCTTTCAAACTGTCTCATTGATTAAACTTTTCTGTTATAAAATAGTTTCAATTAAGTCTCTTTTCAAAACTGTTTTTTCTTAACTCAACCTTTTTTGAACTATGTCAAGCACTCTCACTCTACTCTTAGACCCCTTAAGTTCTGCCTCCTTTGTGTGAGCCTTGCTTTGGGACCCTCGAGCTCCCTCTGAACTCTGACACACTAAGTATGGCCCTTCCACACTGCACTTACTCTACTATGGCTATGAAATCTGGGTGTGAGCACTGCCCGGGATCCCTTGAGATCCTTAGGGAACTCTAACACACCCTGATTATTAGAAAGGTTGTGAAATATTACTTGGCATTAAGGATATGCAGATATGGGCCTATATTGCAGGCTCCCTATAGATAACTTATTATTTTTCTTATTTCAGTCATGTAATTCATGCTCAATGGTATGTAATAATTATTTGTAAACAACTTTGGGGTTGGATAGTGAAAAGGGAAGGGTAATATATATTCAGTAGTATAGCCAAGGGTAGAAACCATGCTCCTAGGTTTACTTTCTTCTGTGCGCAATAGAATTCATATTTAGGAATAATACATACGAAGCATGCCATGCATTAGATACCATGTTCCCTAGGATTCATATATACTGTTTAAGCATCTCATCATTACTACTATCACTTAGAAATCCTGTCTCTAGGTTAAATAATAACACTAAAATGAGTTGTCACCATGTGATTCTTCCCTATGTAAACCTTAAATGTCTTGAAAGCATTTAGAAATCCTCTTCTAGGATAAATATGTTAACATAAGTTGCCATTCATGCAATCATGTCTCATCATGCTACACACTTAGAGATCCTGTTCTAGGATGAACAACATTAAAAACAAAATGTTACTTCTGCCCAGTCTGAAACTATGCATAATGCTATGATTTTGTGTGCATTTAGAAACCCTTCTTTAGTGATTCTTCATGTGTATCACTTTGCATTGGATATCATGCTCTAGGATCACACTCGCCTAATTAAACTTAGTCAAATTACTGGTTTATAAAAGAATGTGAAACAGTTCAACCCGGTTCTAATAACTGGTAATAGCTCCTGTATATTGTGCAACACTTAGAACTGCATGCTCTTAGGTGTAACAACCTAAAACTGTTAACACTCCTGATAATTGTTGCATATGATCCTATGCCTAGGCAAGCCTTAGGTAATCAACCTTAAAATAAAAACTAGAATTGTCGTCTTGTGATTACTGTCTAACTATCAGCATGCTTAAAATCAGTAGGCAAAACTGATTAGGACTTCCTCTCTGAGTTATGCAATAAATCTGTCTCTCTGTTGTTATCACTTAGATACCATGCTTTAGGATCTGAATTTAAACCCAGACCTTAATTGTGTTTGAGTCATGCTGATTCCCTTTATTATCTGTGGAGGTACTTGAGCCTTTCCTGTTTATATGTTATCCTCTATCTGCAGTCCTATCTGTTTTTCTATATGTCGCCTTAGTATTTTACCTTTAAACTACTTAGAAATCCTATCTCTAGGGTAAATAATAACACTAAAATGAGTTGTCACCATGTGATTCTGCCCTATGTAAACCTTACATGTCTTGAAAGCATTTAGAAATCCTGTTCTAGGATAAATATGTTAACATTTTCCATTCATGCAATCGTGTCTCATCATGCTATGCACTTAGAGATCCTGTTCTAGGATGAACAACATTAAAAGCAAACTGTTACTTCTGCCTATTCTGAAACTGTGCATAATGCCATGATTTTGTGTGCATTTAGAAACCCTGCTTTAGTGATTCTGCATGTGCATCACTTTGCATTAGATATCATACTCTAGGATCACACTTGCCTAATTACATTTAGTCAAATTACTGGTTCATAAAAGAATGTGAAACAGTCCACCCCGCTCTAATAACTAGTAATAACTCCTGTATATTCTGCAACACTTAGAACTGCATGCTCTTAGGTGTAACAACCTAAAACTTTTAACACTCCTGATAACTGTTGCATATGATCCTACGCCTAAGCAAGCCTTAGGTAATCAACCTTAAAATAAAAACTGGAACTGTCCTCTTGTGATTATTGTCTAACTATCAGCATGCTTAAAATCAGTAGGCAAAACTGATTAGGACTTCCTCTCTGAGTTATGCAATAAATTTGTCTCTCTGTTGTAATCACTTAGATACCATGCTTTAGGATCTGAATTTAAACCCAGACCTTAATTGTGTTTGAGTCATGATGATTCCTTATATTATCTAATTAGGTACTTGAGCCTTTCCTGTTTATATGTTATCCCCTATCTGCAGTCCTATCTATTTTTCTATATGTCGCCTTAGTAGTTTACCTTTAAAACCTAAGGGTCTTCCTAGAACCTCCCTCTTAGGATAGAAATCCTAAATTCCTCCGGGACTAATAGGAAGGGACGAGTAACAACATGCAATAGAGGTCGTGACCAACACTCTCTTTAATTACCTTCACGTGGTGGGAAAGGGTAGATATGGATATGATGACCGGTGCGCTAATACCACGTGTAGCCCCTCTTCGAGGAGTGTCATACCGGGTATTGCATTAATGTGATCCATATTACAAACAAACCTAGGATACTCTTACTCTATATACATGTTTAGACTATAATCCTTTTCAAGATCTATCTCCCTATTAACTGTTTTCAAACATATGTGTACTTAGACTAAAATCCCTACTATTTGGACAATATTTGTTTGTATGCTAGTTGTACAAATTCACAAATGCTATTTTGCCGGGAACCACACTTGTGGATCCTGAGGGGTGCCTAACATCTTCCCCTTAGTATAATTTCAAGCCCTTACCTTGTCTCTGATTATCAAACGTAGTTGTAAATGAACCCCAATAGGTGCCCTAACGCACCTTAAAATCGTTAGGTGACGACTCTTCAAAATATGCAAACCCCTTTCCCAAAAGAAATGAGTTGTCCTAACCAATGTCACAAACCCTTTTTACCGGCCCCGAAAGGAGTGTTTGGGAAAAAAAGTGGCGCGACACTTATGCCGCCGAACGATACCTTAATTCACAAAACGACCAACCGTGTCGTTACACCTCTACTGTTCCAAAATGGATACAAGCTATTTTGCTTGAGATAGCTGCTTTGGAAGACAACAAAACGCGGAGTATAGTTGATCTACCACCTAGAAAGGTCCCAATTGGATTCAAGTGGGTCTTTATTTTTAAGTACAGGGCTTCGGGGGAGGTGGAAGGTATACATCTCAGTTGGTTTCTAAAGGCTACAGTCAGAGGGAAGGTCTTGACTACACAGAGCCCTTCTCCCCTGTAGCTATGATGGTGACTATCAGGACAGTAGTTGCTCTAGCTGCATCCAAGCACTGGATGATATACCAAATGGATGTTCACAATGCTTTCTTAAATGGTGACCTACTAGAGGAAGTTTATATGCAAGTTCCTGGGGGGTTTACTAGATAGGGGGAGTCATTGAAGGTCTGTAAACTTCACAAGTCACTGTATGAGCTCATAGAAGCACCTAGACAGTGGAACGAGGAACTTACTGAGTCATCGTTGCAGATGGTCTTTCAACAAAGTCATTTTGACTACTACTTGTTCACAAAGAAAGCATTCAGTGATCTAGTGGTTATCCTAGTATATGTGGATGATCTTCTTATCACAAGAAAAAATCCTTCACTACTCATTCAAACAAGGGAAGGCTTACAGAATCAATTCAAGATGAAAGATCTAGGTGAGTTGAAGTTCTTTCTTGGCATTGAGTTTGCAAGATCCAGTGAAGGGTATTATGATGTGCCAATGAAAGTATGCTTTGGAACTTGTCTTCGAATCAGGGCGAGAGGGAGCACTCCACTTGAACTGAATCAGAAACTGACATATAGGAATATGACACACATATATGAAGTGACAAGGACTGTGTGGATGAGCTCCTTAAAGACCCAGGGGATATCAAACATTAGTGGGCAGACTCTTGTACCTAACCATGACCAGGCCAGACTTGGCATTTGTAGTTCAAGTGCTAAGCCAATACATGCACTGTCCAAAGGTGTCTCACATATAAGCAACACTTAGAGTAGTAAGGTACTTAAAAGAGGCTCCAGGTTTGGGACTGCTAATGCCTGCACAAGACACCAATCAACTGAGTGTTTATTGTGACTCAGACTGGGGAGCTTGTTTGCAAACTAGGAGGTCTGTAATAGACTATTTGGTCAAGTTTGGGGGAGCATTAATATCGTGGAAGTCAATGAAACAACAAACTGCATCTAGGAGTCCAGCAGAAGCAGAATTCAGGAGTATGGCTTCATGCATAGCTGAGATAACCTGGATAATGGTATTGTTCAAAGAGCTTGGAGTAGATGTGGAACTCTCAATAAAGCTGAGGTGTGATAGCAAGGCTGCAATCCAGATAGCAGTCAATCCAATATTTCATGAGAGAACCGAACATATAGACATTGATTGCCACTTTGTAAGAGAAAGAATCAAGCAAGAAATATTGGGAACTGAACATGTTCCAACCAAAGAGAAACTCGCAGATCTTCTCACAAAGAGAGCTTAGGAAAGGCTCAACACGACTACTTGCTAAGTAGATTTGGAGTACAAAATCTATTCAAGCCAACAACTTGTGGGGGAGTGTTAAGTGTACTCAAATCTATCTAACTGTGGCTAAGTTTATTAGAATAGTTAACAGAGTTGGTTAGTTAGTTAATATACAAATGTGAATAAATAGAACACTGTAGCAACAAGTTAGTTTGTACAGTCATTTTTTCAGTTCAGGATAATCATTTACTTTCTCTGTGCCTACTGTTCTATAGAGTTCTCTCCTTAACCGCGAAATTAACAATAATTGCTTCTTGTTAATATCACAGTGACACGAGGTATGCACGAAAAAGTAGACAAATAGAGACATCATTTTCGTACACAATTCTAGTTCCTTCATTAAGTTGAAGCCCAATTGTTCACTCCATCCCCCCTCCCCCAAGCCTTTTATTTTCATTTGTCATCACACAAGTTCTAATGTTCACTGACCTCATAATAATCGAGAAAGCTTGAGAAATTAAAAACTTTGAATCTTTGAAGTAATAGATGGAAATTCGTTTCTGATTTGTTTGAATCCTCTTCAAATAATTAAATATAAATATGGAAAAGAGCACAAAAATGGGTTGGAAAACGGTTTGGTTTATGGGACGTAATAAGAAAATTAAACATATAACATCTCAAACAAATATCTATTTTGATAAGTGTATAAGTTTTTTGTATCATGAATGCATAGAAAAATAAGCTTTATAAGTTATTCGAATTAACTGAAGCCGCAAAAACGACAAAATGCATGAAAAAAGTGAGACATGAAACATATTATGCTTCTTTTTCTGTATGTTTTGTTTTGTTGAATAATGACAAAAGCATTAATATAGCACTCCTTTTCTTCCTCCATAACTAGCATTTATTGAAAAATGACAAGGAACAAGTTCTTGATAATTAAGTTGCAAAATGCCAATTAATTTACGACCACTAGCGATATATATACATGTTAGTGCTACTTCCTATTATGTATTACTATGTGTAAAGGATCACGTTGCTGCAAAAGTATATTCCCAAGGCCAGGGCGGAGCTTAAGTGGTGATTGCGGATTCGGCCGAACTCAATAGTTTTTGTTCAAACTTTATATTTGTATTAAAATTTTTAATAAATATATATAAATTATTAATTTAAAACTCAATAATTTAAAAAGTTATAATCCCGAACTCATAAAGTTCAAATCTTATCCCGCCTCTGCCCAAGGCTACGGAAGAAACTGGAGAGTTTCACATAGAAATTGTTCGATGTGACTCTTGACTAATTACAACCAATTGTTTACGACTTGGGAAGCTGGCGCCTCCTTCGTTTTATCCTTTGCAGAACCTAACATATCTTTTTTCAGAGGGTGGATCCGAAAGTAGATCGTAGGAAAAAGAAGAAAACAAATATGATATACTATAGGTCCAATAAGCAATTCGAGATTAGTATGAATCGTGATCACCGATACTGTATCATTTAATCTCATGTTAGTTTAGTATTTTATTTTTTTCGTTTTAGTTTAAGTGACACTTTCTTATTAGTTGTTTGACCAAAAATTGGTATTCTCATATTTATTTGGAAAATACTTATTTCGGATGAGTCACACGTTTTAATTGAATGTATATAATAATGAATTAAATTTAGTTAATAATAATATCTCTTCAATCAAAAGTTTGTTCTTGTCAAAATGAATGTCACATGCCTTACACAATTGTCTCCTTTTCTATTTATATCAATTATATGAGACATTTTCTTAACAAATCCTAATAGTACAAGTGCAGAGAACGTCCACTAAAATATTCTCTATAATAACCTATTTCAAAAACTAGTAGTTACAACTTTGCCAATGATGGTCGACTTGTAACCTTGTTGACATCTACGAACCTCGCTGCTTCTTAGTCGACCTCGACTGATAACGGCTTGAAGGCTCTACCTTTAGGGTTATCTTGTCTTAATATTCTAGTGTAGAGTTTAACCCATACATTAGTCTGTTTAGATAACACATTTCTATATTAAAAAATAATTTAACTTTAAATATTTAACTCTACCTCTTTTACTCCTAAATGAGAAGCTTTATAGCCATAAAAAATATTATGACCCTACATAGCTTTTATCCTTCAAATTCTTAGACCACAACTTTAAAAAAAAAAAGATTCTCAAATTTCTTACCGTGTCAAACCACGTCAAATAAATTGGAAAAAAAGTATAAAACATGATATAATACAAATAAAAAGAACTAAAGGTTTTCTATCTATTTTTTACTGACATATAAATCTACAATAAAACTATATGACATACAAAAGAAATATATCTGCAGAAAATGTACTAACATTATAAGCTTAATCCAAACTAATTGATATTATTCATAAAATTGTTGTTTATCATCATGCTCTACCAGAGAAGATTTTTAATGAGATTAGAACCGTGCACGGCTGCACGTAAATAACACAGAGAAGGTGCAACCAATAAACCTTTGTCGATGTTTCAGCCGAACGGATTATCCTAATTTCAACTCTATAGTTGCTCCTTTGTCCTTTTCTTTTGGCTTGTAGTCTTTTCAATAACATGACTGTTAACTGAATAGTTAAAATGCAAACTATTTAATTACTACGCTATTTGTCATGCATGTTGACTTTTGTATATTTAATTAAATCTGGAGAATAAAATTAGAGATTATATTGTGTTAAAAAATAAAATATTTTATGTCTATTTTGTTATAAAGTTCTGCTTTTAGAAATGAAGCACTAGACAGTGGATTATATTGGGAATAGAGTATGCATATTTCTACGTAAAGGATGGTATAATTAGAAATAGAAATAGGTATCATGAGGTTATAACAAAATTACATAAATCTTAAAATAATCAATCGTCTCCTTATGATCTTTTAAGCTGTATAAATTACTAAATTAGATAAGGCTGTTTACAATAATTATATATATGTCGTTCGCTTGAACCTTTCCATATTTGTTTGTTATATGTCAAGATTACCAAAGGAAGTTTCATTATTATTACGAATTCCAAAATTAATTTGATTACGTTGGAGGAGACATCTAAATATAGAATAGTGTAAGACAATTTGATTATCCCATCTGCAAAACCACAACTCTAAACGCAACGTTATAAGTTCTAATTTGACATTCTCCTAACCAATATGGGCATGATTGGATCTCCCTTTTTATATGTGAAAACAAAAAAATCTTTAATATAGTTTTGTTTTTGTTTATTATGCACCAAATGAAAGTAGAGCTGACCAATTTCTTCTAACTTGATGCTTGTTTTTTTCATCTCTCTTATCCAAATCATGTTAATTAAAACTTGACGAATTTTTGCAAAGGACCAAAGGTTTTATCTCGTTTACTTAAGAGCAATGATTAATTTGCTACGTCAACTGTATTATGTAGTAGCGAAGCTAAAAATATTTGTAAAGGTATTTAAATTTGAAATAAGTAAACAAAAATTTCCGACAAAGAATATTCAATATATGTTTATATCTATAAAATATAATAATTTACCTATATACACATTATAATTTTTCGACAAAGAGTTACCAGTTGACCACCAACCATGCGGCTTCACTTAGGGGTGTGCATTCGATTTATCGATTCGATTTTGACCCTTATCGATAATTGCTTATCGATTATCGATTTGTACATATGCTTATCGTTATCGTTTCAATAAGGTTTCGATTTTTTCGATTTCGATTTATCGATTTTTGGGGCTTATCGATTCGGTTATCGATTACACCAATAAGAAAATTTGCGGGATTCCACGAAACGTATATCGCTATAAACACGCCTAACTAATATGGATAAAAGAAGCTAAAATAAGACGAACACCGTTTATAAAATAAAAATTGTGTCAACAAGCACACGCAACGAAACTAAAGTAAAGGATCAAATGTATGCCACCAAAACTCCAACGGTATAAAAAAAAATACATCATCAAGGCTAATTCTGTTTTTCATTAATTTGAATTTCATTCTCTTGAGTTTTAAATATGATCATTCGTTAAATGTGATATCCCTTGCTGAAACTACTAACCTTTAAACATGGAAGAAATTAAGAAAAATATTAAGAACTTTGTAATACATCACATTCTTTTACAAGTATATTATTTAAAATGGAGAACTTACATAGCAGCTAACTAACTCTAGCAAACATCGTTGGTGGAAGCTTCTTTGCCAAGATTAGTAAAATCTAATAAGAATATATATATAAAAAAAATATTTAAAAAAATAAAAATAAATAAAAAATAAAAAATAAAAAATAAAAATAAAAATAAAAAATAAAAAATAAAATAAGAATGTATATTAACAAGTCAGGCAATTAATATATTATTTAACTATTTTAAGCAATACAATAAAATTATGTTAGGGACTTAGGGTAAAGGAAATGGTATTATAAAATAAGGGTATATTTATCTTTTTAGTATATCTTATCGGTTTATCGATAAATCGATAAACCGATAAGCGAAAAGGATAAAATCGAAATCGAAATCGATAAATCGATAAGGAAAATTTTGAAATCGAAATCGAAATCGATAAATCGATAAACCGATATCGATAAACCGATAACAAATAATCGATTCGATTTATCGATAAACCAATTCGAATGCACACCCCTAGCTTCACTACTGATATTATGTATCTGCCAAACAAACATTACCGAAATACCTTTTTCTTTTAATTTAAAAAAGAAGAAGGTAAAGGTGCAAACTGCTACGTGTCAAACATAGAGCACGCGATAAGCCTCAAACCAACTTGATATGGATAACTCACGCCTACGTCGTTGGGCTATTGGCCCATATTTAAGGTCTTTTATTATTGGCAATTTTATATCATATAGCAACGGTATACATCCTATTTATTATAAATTAAAATTATTTTTTATAGTTACTTTTTATATTTTATATCAAAATAAGTATTTATGTATAATTGAGGCATGAAATGCGTTATTTATGTTTTTTCCTCTCTCTTAGACAGCTGGATATACTTATTTTTACGGTGATTGTCGTTACTGTATTCATGAATACATGACGTGAATACATGTGAATATATGCTCATACAACTGGACTGCCCTGATTTGGCGTTTTTACTACTATATTCATGAATACAGCAGTGCAAATACATGCGCGTACAACTAGACTGCCCTGATTTTAGGCGCTTTTTAATGTTGTATTCATGAATATAGCAACACGAATAAATGTGAATGCATGCGCGTACAGCTGGACTGCCCTGATTTTAGGCATTTTTTGTTGTTGTATTCATGAATACATGGCGCGAATACAATGTGAATACATGAGCGTACAACTGGACTACCTTGATTTTTAGGCGCTTTTTGCTGCTGTATCCATGAATACAACAATGCGAATACAATGAATACACTACTGTAACAACTGAATAATAGCTAAAAGAAGTAATTATATATGTGATAGCTATAAAAAGTTAAAAGCTACTAAACAATACTCCTTCCGGTTCAAAATAAGTGATTTTTTTTTTGTGGTCCAAAATAAGTTATTTTTTCCAGATTTCGAGAATGAATTAATTTTTTTTTTCTATATTGCCCTTAAAGTAAATATTGTTGAATGGTGTGTTAGGAGTATTTATGTGGAATAGAAAAAAATAATATGATTAATTTTATTACAAATTAATGTTAAAAAGTAAATTTATTAATATGTGCAAAAATAGTCCAAAAATCAGTTATTTCGGATAGGAGGGAGCAGTGATTTCTAAAAATTCTTTTTATTATTTAAGACAAATTAGGTCCAGATCTTCTGGTCTATGTCCCAGTACACCCCCGCGATATGGCCCCACAGTCCACTTGACTTTGGAATTGGCACTTTCGCGTCTGTGGGCCCACTCCGAACAAAGTAGGGGCAAAGGGTAAGAGATTATTATTCACTTACCGACTGACACGTGTACATGACCACCGGCTTGCCCACTTTTTATTTTGATAACGTTATCTCCCATTGATTGGCTTGTGGTTACACGTGTCCAGTCGACACACATCTTCTTAGCCCATTACTAAAGTTGGTGTTATAATGAACTCGATAATGCACATATTATACAATTAAAGTAAGAAAATTAATAGATAATTTTAGGGAACAATTCTACCACATGTCGAGAATAAAAGATAAAATAAAGGTGTAGCTAAACGAAGTGATATTAGTTCCTGATTTCAGCTTTTTCTAACTAATTGGATATGCGCGTTGCGCGTGTACTCTATCTCGACAAATATAAAATTGTAGAAAATTACATTAATATTATATTAGAATTTTTGTTTGAGTCATAAAATAAAATAAAAAAATTAAGTTTCTAAAATTTATTAATCTGAATTAGCTAACTTCAACGAATGAAGAAACTCTAAGGCCAAAAGACAATTATTCTATGACTACGATCAATAAGAAATATTATGTCAGTTGTTTTCAACATATTAGAAAAAACTAAATTACTATTGTAAAATGTATTCTTTAACTGTTGCATTTTGATTAATATATTATTTCTTCATTTTGGTGTGAGCTTTCTTTCTTTGTCCAAGCACATAACGGTGCATTCCAATATTTTCTTTTATGTAAGTAAGAGTCTAAGGTTGGAATGAAATAATTACCGTTAATGGATTCTAAAAGGACCATGTTAATCAATGAGCCAAAAATATGGAGCTTATGTTAAGAAAATCCTCTAAACTTTGCACCGAAACTAAAATAATAAAGTACCAATTGCGTATTATTTGTTATTTTTAGATGCAAACAACTATCTAGATTAATTATGTATTTTTATTTCGGTCATATAAATAAAAATCGGCTAGAGCGTTATCATTTTCTTGCTTAATTAAAAAGGTACATCCAAAATAACAGAGTCATAATTATTTTCAAAAATTCACAATATATTTGAAATGCTACCTACTATGATGTTTAAGTAAATAGAATAACTATTATAGTATATATTTTTTAATTTCTTTGACAGGTCCTCACATTTTGTTTCTCATTCAAAGAAAATCCCAAAACTTGGATAACGACTTCTAAAGACATTTAATTACTGTTGTTTTAGAAGATATCGAAAAACTCAAGTAATAATTCTTTAAACAAAAAGGTATTTAAATAAGGAAAGAATCTTATATATAATTCCTACCAAGTATTAGAAGTTTTTAACTAACTCAAATAAGGAAAGATTTGAAAGTCTAAATATTAGGAAAATAATTTGAATGACTATTTTGTCTAGTGTGAAACTTATTTTTAAAGGGTAAAAAAGGCGGACGACATTTCGCTAAAGGCTTTCGTTATTTTAATATAGTATAAATTTATTATTATAACTCCTTTTATCCTAAGAATGTCATATTTTTATATTTAGTAATAATTTTAATTGAAGAAATAACTCAAATAGCCGCTCACCCAACCACTTAAATTAAAAATAGCTCGTGAAAGTATAATATATGCATAATTTATATATTATATATCTATAATCAATGTATAATTCTGTGTATATGACCAGAAAAAGTAAAATATGAATATCGCCGGTTATTTGTGTAAAGATCAAACTTCTTATTTATCTTTTGTGAAATAATTTATAACCACATAATGTCTAAGATGCATTTCAAAACACAAATTTTTGAAATTTTATTTATTTCTTAAACATTGAATGGGTTGAACCCCTTGCTTTAATGTGGCTCCGACTAAATTGTTATGCATAGTATCAATCAGTTAGTTAGGTTGTGTAGACTTTCATCTTTTAAATTAAGCTAGTAACACCGCAGATAAGTGGGAATTAGGTCAATTTGCTTTACTTATCCAACAAAACTTACACTACCATCACTTGAAATGTTACATTTTGTCAGATGTAAGGTGCACTCTTACATATTAGTACTGAGAAATTTTGACCTAATAAGGATGTACTTGAAGCCTGAACCAACATCTTAGACATACAGTGGGACCATAGTATGAAATTTACGTGTCTTGGCTCTGACCAAAGAGTTTTAATGTTAGTGTAAAAATGGTAAAAAGATGGAAACTAAAAAGAGGAGATAGAATCTGAATCACTCAATTTTAATCAGCACGAGTGAACAAGAAGTAGTACTAACAAAAAACAAATTAAAAAAATTGAATGGTATAAAATGTCTCAAAAAGTATAATTTAAACAAGGAAAAGCTGCTAAATTTTATTGAGATCAGCAGCAAGAAGACGGTCTCGTATTCTAAGTTGATTTGAATGGCCATTGTTACTCTCTTTCAACTGATGTTGATATGTTAAAAACCTTCTTCAACTAATTGGAGGCTTCTTTCAATATTAACAGGTCCGTTGTTTAATTCCCCTGTAGCTTTCATTGTTCTGGTTTGTTGCTTTATAATATTAAAGATTTGAAGACTCTTGCCTTTTCCAGACAGTTTCTACGTGTACCAAAGTTAGAAAGCGAGCTTATTATAATCTAATTGACTATTTATAGAAAGCTCCCATTACCTGAAAAAAGGTGTGAAGTATTTTGTCATTTGGAAGTTTTTTCTATTCGTGCTTTCAATATTTTTTTAAAGATCCTTTTGTTGTGCTGTTGCTGATTTGATTCTTGGTACTAGGATATGTTTTAATAACAAAGTTTGAATTTTTATACTTTTGAGTGGTCGTAACTGTATCACCAGTATACATGATAAGTATTTGGTTTATCTCATTGTGCAGAAACCCAGAAAGAAGAACTGGTTTTGCTTCTTGTTGATGACTGCATTTACCTCTGCTTGTGTAAGGCAAAGTCGGTTCACTTTCTTATATGCGATTTTTATAATCGTTGATATTGCTTGAAATTTGTGGATAGACTCTAGTGGATATCTACAAGTATTGTTTGTTTGATAAAATAGGCTGAGGTGAGAAGGTAACATAAAGGAAAGACAAAAACTTGGGAATTGTTTTACACCATAGAGGTTTCTTGTTTCATGAGCATGTCTGTTGCTTTGTTGTGGGTTGTTTCTCCCAATTCCGAGGTCTCAAATGGGACAGGATTCTTGGATTCAGTCCGAGAAGGAAACCGCGTCTTTGTATCATCCAGGTTCCTAGCCCGAGATAGGAATTTGATGTGGAATGGGAGAATCAAGAAAGGCGGGAGACAAAGGTGGAATTTTGGCTCTTTAATTGCAGATTCAAGATATGCATGCTTGGGAGGATCAAGAACTGAAAATGGAGGCACTTTCTCCGTACAGTCCAGTTTGGTGGCTAGCCCAGCTGGAGAAATGGCTGTGTCATCAGAGAAAAAGGTGTATGATGTGGTATTAAAGCAGGCAGCTTTAGTGAAGAGGCAGCTGAGATCTACCGATGATTTAGAAGTGAAGCCGGATATTGCTATTCCGGGGAATTTGGGCTTGTTGAGTGAAGCATATGATCGTTGTGGCGAAGTATGTGCAGAGTATGCAAAGACATTTTACTTAGGTCAGTCTCAGCGTCTTTTATCTTTATTTTAGAAAATTCTTGGTTAAGGGACCAATTGATGAAAATAAAATTTGATCTTTATTTGGTTCTTATTCAGGAACCAAGTTAATGACTCCAGAGAGAAGAAGAGCTATCTGGGCAATATATGGTAAGGTTTCAAGACATGTAGTATCATATATGTATATATCTGTGCTTAAATGGGACATGAAAGGGAATATTATAGGTGCATGTGAGCTCAACTAGTTTAATTTGTGAGGCATTATGCTTTTACTGTTAGTTTTATCAAACTTTCTTGGGAATCTTTGACATAATTTCTACTTTTGGCTGGCCGATGGCTACGCTCTTTGTAGAAAAATCTCATGCTCTTTTACAGTCCAAAAGGGTAAAGAGCACTGACTTCAGATAATTTAAAACTGGTGATCTAATTGTTTCTCTTTTCCGTTGTGTTTGGCAGTCTTCAAAATGTAGTCACTCTTTGTGAATTGTCAATTATGGAACACTCTTGATGAATTGACAGCAATTTTGTATTAGTGCATGTGTAAAGAAATTTTCATCTGAAGAAAGCTTCTTGTTGTGTTGTTTTTAAACAGTGTGGTGCAGGAGAACGGATGAGCTTGTCGATGGCCCTAACGCATCACACATAACTCCACAAGCTTTAGATAGGTGGGAGGCCAGGCTGGAGGATATTTTCAGTGGGCGGCCATTTGATATGCTTGATGCTGCTTTATCCGATACTGTCTCCAGATTTCCTGTTGACATTCAGGTTTAGTATTTCTTTTGATCATCTATATCTTCTCCATCTAATTTGATTATTAGGAACTAGTTTACCTTTTACTGTCATTGGCATATATGAGAGAATTCAGGTTGTGTTCTTATTCTATATTCATCAGTCTTCGATAACCCCTCTATCGTATGTGTGTTGAAAGCCTGAATACTATGTTAGTTTTGTGTTCAATAACCTCTCTTATATCCTTCAGAAGGGTTCATGTCGTTTGCTCGCTGTCTAATTCTTCCTTCATCTACCCTACTGGTGCAGCCATTCAGAGATATGATTGAAGGAATGCGTATGGACTTATGGAAATCCAGATACAAAACTTTCGATGAGCTATATCTCTATTGTTACTTTGTTGCTGGTACAGTAGGACTGATGAGTGTTCCAGTTATGGGTATTGCACCTGAATCAAAGGCTACAACAGAGAGTGTATATAATGCAGCTTTGGCTTTAGGGCTTGCAAATCAACTAACCAATATACTGAGAGATGTAGGAGAAGAGTAAGCATGAAGCTACATTTAATGCACATTGAACATGCCAAAAAATGTCAAAAGAGTTAGGAAAAACTCAGTGGCTAATCATCATATCTTAGTATAGCTACATTAAAACTTGATTCTATTCTTACATATTTCCTTTTGTTACAGTGCCAGAAGAGGAAGAGTATACTTACCTCAAGATGAATTAGCACAGGCAGGGCTCTCCGACGAAGACATATTTGCTGGAAGAGTTACTGATAAGTGGAGGAACTTTATGAAGAAACAAATTCAGAGGGCGAGGAAATTCTTTGATGAGTCAGAGAAAGGTGTCACAGAACTGGACTCTGCTAGTAGATGGCCTGTAAGTAGTCTTAAGGACTCTGCTAGTAGTTTTTCTTCCTATTGTTTTACCTGCTAGCTAGGAGATATGTTAGTGAGAAAAAAACCAGTATGAACTCAGTTTTCTATCAAAAAACCATAAACTGGTAGGCATTGATAGGTATCGTAGTTTCCAATATTCAACAGCATTCTCTTTTGGTGATGTATCATGCTACTTAAATCCTCCAAATCTTGTCTGTTTTTATATTCCTACATCACAAAGGAGGAAAGAAAGCTTGATCGACGTACCTATGCATTGATGGTCTAAATTTGCATTGAGCTTACATTCTGAATCTATATTCTACGAGCTGATTTTTTTGTCGTTGCAGGTGTTAGCAGCGCTGCTGTTGTATCGCAAGATATTGGACGAGATTGAAGCCAACGACTACAACAACTTCACAAGGAGGGCTTATGTTAGCAAGCCAAAGAAGCTTCTCACCTTGCCCATTGCTTATGCAAAATCTCTCGTGCCCCCTAACAGAATGAACTAGTTGAAGTCAATGAGGAATATACACTAAAGAAACTCAGCTACTTGTAAATGAGATATCTTTTGCTAAATTAAATGTGTATCATCAAAAGTAGATTGTAGATTCAATATGACAATCTCTTGGTAGAATATTTTCTCCACACTCATCAAACCCTTAAGGGTGAAAATTATTTTAGTTCATGTAAAGAATTAACTTCCTTCACTGTGTACCTATATTCTTCTTCTTTCATTTGATCAAATATGAAAGTGAAAATTGTATGTCTATCTGTACATTCAAGAGCTACATTTGTTGGGGTTTGGCTCAAAATAGTGTGAATGAGATTTGGAGGGAAAAATAGTTTTCCCTCTATAGTTTTCCTTCTTTACTAATGAACATTGTCCTCTGTTGGAGGAGGAAATCTCATTTGTCCGGTTAGAGGCGGCTCAACTGAATTGGCGGCCTAAAGTCAAACCTTGATTAGAGGCCTTAATTTTTTTTTAAAAATAAAACTTACAGTATATATTATTATTTGAATTTTATTTTTCTAGCTTTTTGAAATGGAAAGTTTATAATCAATTTCTTTTAATAACTTGTTTTCATTACATTTAATTTATCTTGAGATATTGTGATCATAAGAAAGATTTTATCAATTTTAATTTTAAAAAAAAATTATTTTCGTATATGCAACTGGTATAAAAATTGTTAATATTATTCTATATGCAATATACGCATTTGAAAAAGAATAAATTCCACTTATATGATTAAGTATATCGATTAGAGTATTATCTTCTTATTATACTATTTAACTTAACAATTATAATTTGAAAAATAAGTCTAAATCGTCAACATCAATTGACTATATGTTTCAAAGAACTCTCGGAGTTAACACAATATTTTTAACCACGAAGTAGAAAATCAAAAATATTATCATATACTTGGAATTATTAAAATATATTAAAATTTTCTTTTCATTTTATTAAAAATATACTTTTTTACATTTAAATGCTTTATTTTTTGAAAAAAATTAATGCATAACCCTACTACTAGCAAAAAATGAGGCTCCCAATATTATTGAGCCTATGGCCTTTGCTTTACTTGCCTTATCCTAAGGTCGGCACTGTGTCGTGTTTATATATTGTTTACTTCGAAATACAAGTAACAATTAAATTTGTAATGTGGTGGTCCAATTCAATGCTAATTGATAAATAATGAGACAAATAAATGAATGAAACGATTATACGAATCAAACCCGTGTGATTATAAGCCGTCGACCTCGTTCTGGATCAGATTCGAGAGTGGTTCGCCAAGAACGGTAAGAACAACAGTAATAGTATGAACAACTCAAATACGGAGAATTAACAGTAAATAAAAGAGCTTTGTATTCAGCAGTGTGAGAAAGAACTTAGAGCGTTATGATAATTGAGATAATGATGTTTACAAATGAATAGGGTTCCTCTTTATATAGTAGAGGAATCCTAAACAAGGAATGATTCTAATTACGGAAGAAAAATACATGATTGGCATTGTTAACCGCTAATAACTCTATCGGCTCCGAGATTCTCGCGGGGATTGACGATTGAGCATGGATATTTCGTGATTCGGTTATTGTGGTGTATATCTGGTCTGACCTCGATATCTCAGCCTCCCTATTCGCTGAGCTCGAACATACTTCGATCCCAATTAAAATCGAGACATACTCCTTGAACCTTCAGGATCGGACGTCTTCGATTTTCACCGTATACTGATAGTCCCCGCTTTTCTTAGAATGAAAAGATAAGAAATGATTGGAGCCTCGATTTTCTTCATACCCCGACCATGTCATCATTCTTATGACATAAGCGGTAGATGTGACCGAAATGTCCTGTCGGTTCGGTCCCCAAGAACCATAAGTGCATGTCAGCCGTTGGTCGGCCACTAGCCACACTGAACCGTCGTTTTGAACCTATAAATACCAGGTCTATAATAGATTCAAGGTTTTACTTTGCTTTGATCGCAACCATTTGAGCGCACAAACCCTTTCGTTTCCTTCTCACCGTCGTTCATCAAACCACTGTTGCTCTTAACGGAACCAGCAACTCCATATCCTTTCCTTTGCTCTCAACTCGTATACTAATGGAAAAGACCTCCAAGGCAGTACCACAAAAGGAGAAAGCTCCATTTTCTTCGTCTCAACCGGCCGGCGACAAAACGCTGGTACAATCGGCTGTTCACGAATACGTACCCGGTTTTTGCATCCTCAGGACTGATTTTAAGGTCGATAATCCTTTGTTGGTGTCGGGCCGATGCGAGCACATGTCGGTATACATGTGTTTAATTACCAAGGGCCATGTCGATGCCATGAAAGCAGACTACAGGTGGGGCCTAGAGGTGGTGGTGCAAATACCTTCGTCTGAAAAGAGCATCACCACTCATGTGAAGGGGTTTTTGAGTGTGTATACCTACCCCTTCACACTGGTTCCCGTCGACCCCGTGATCTTCGACTTCTGTAAGAGGTAAGGGGTTACTCTTGGTAAACTTCACCCCTCGCTTTGGCGCGTTGTGATCATGTTGCGCTAATACTCCAACGAGGCTGGGGGATTGGAGTTCACATTGGACCATCTCATACGGTTGTACAGACCCCAAATCTATCTAGGGTTGATCAGACTTAACTGTCGGGCGAATAAGGCTTTATACGGGTGAGGAACTGTGACATAATATCTAAAGACAAGATGTCGTTCCCCGAGGAGTGGAAAGCCAAACGTGAGTATCCTTTGTTCATTTGGTTCGGTGTCCCAGTAGATTTTGCCTGGCATTTTTCTTTGATTATGCAGCCGAAGCTTGGATGCCCTAGGCGGTGCCCGACTTTGAAGATTGGATACATAGGCTAGCCTCCACCTCGACTCGAGCTAAACGAGTGTAGAGGGATTTGTGTAAAGGAAAGTGGGAAGCCAAGAACAACAGTAAGGCCTTCCCTTCTCGTGAATTTCGAAGTTACTATCCCCCATTTTTTCCATTGCTAATCTACGTTTTATGTAGGTTTGACCAAAGACGCCATCATGAGGCCCTCGAGCAAAGGTGGCGAAGTTGAATCTCTGTCTCTAGGGCCTGGAAAAAATAAGAAAAGGAAAGGCACCTCTCAATCCGAGGTCTCTAAGGACAAGCCTCGAAGGGTTAGGAGAAAAATAGTTGGCCTCACGGTGGAGACAAGGAATGTCGATCAGAGCACCCTGAGCGATTCGCTCGGGGCCATGACAATAGGTCAAACGTCTTCCTTTCCGGTCTTTTCCGAAGGGGCGATCAGGGATGCCCAAATGTTTAAGACCCCTGAGATCGGCGGAGGCTCCAGCGCTGGTGATCCTTTTCAGGATTACTTCGAGGGGGTCAATGATTCCTCCCATATCACTAATGCTTCGGTCCTCATGGCGGAGGCCCATAACCTTTTCTCTAAGGTAAGAGTTTGTTGATTTTCGGCCATCTTCCTTTATATTCTATTTTTTCTTACTCGTGTTCTTTTCCTCTGTACAGGATTCTGCTAAATTCTGCTCCGATCTTAATCAGTGCGAAGCCGAGCTCTTGAGGGTCTCGAGAGAGATGAACATTCTGAAGGGTCTTTGCGGCCAGAAAGACGAAGTCATAAAGAACCTCCAATCGAAACTGGCCAAGGCACACGGGGAAGAGGATGAGCTGGATAAGCAGGTAAATGCCTTGCTGGTACAACATGGGGTCGACCCGACTACGGAGGTTAACCCTTCAAAATCTTAGCTGCAGCATAAGGTGGGGAAGATCGGTCTCCTTCGGGCGGAGGTCGATCAAGTCAAGACCGATTGTGATCGGTGGAAATCCAACATGGACCGTCTATCCATTGAAAAAGAAGCAGCTTTGGCCCAGTTATCTTTGGCGGAGTCCAAACTCCTAGATCTCAAAGAAAGTAGCTCTGCTCTAGCGAAAAGAATCGAAGAGATCGAAGCCGGACTTGGCAAGGTTAATGCCGAAACTGAAAAGACCAAAACAAGGGCAGACAAATCCATAGCGCAGTACCGGGCTGATGTCGTGGCAGTTCAAGCTTATTTGAGGGAGGCCTCCGATCGAGAGCAACGGCGGAGTGAATTGGCTAAGTGTCAATCCCGGAGGGAAACCCTCGAGGAAGTTCAATCTCGGGGTGTTGACCTTTCCGAAGAGAGTGCTCGGGCCAAAGAGCTCGAGGCCGAGGCCAGGCAGCTCGTCCCTTCAAATGATGACGACAATTATGGGTCCGGTAGTGGAGAAGATGGTGGCGAGGTTGCCGATGAAGATGCCCCCGACCAAGTTGTTCGGGGAGAAGCTAATGTTGAGGGGGTTGGTCCCGATAATAGTTAGGCTCTATCTTTTTCCTTCCTTTTCTTCTGTAAGGCCCTCGTTGGCCCCTTTGTATATATCATTTTGGTGCAATGAAACATATTTCCTGATGTCTATGTGTCCTTGTATGTTTTAATTGTCTCTACTGAAATATTCTTTTAGCTTAATTTTCTATCGAAATAACCCTTAGGCTTTTTATTTTCCGTGGCAAGTCCCCGAGTTATGAAGGTAAGTCCCCGACTCTGAAGCTCGTTTGGGAGTTTGTCTCGGGGACTACATGTTTCGAACTGATATACGAGTTGTCTCCATTAGCCAAGCTCGAATAATTTTATAGGGTAGGGTAGGCCCTTAGGTCGTATCAACGATTATTAAGTTCTCGAGCTCGAATTGTTTGTTTAAGATCATAAAAGACAACCCTTTTGGTTTGGATCGAATAAGATCGTAATCTCGATTCTTTAATTGTATTAGCCTTTCAGCTCATGAGATCGACCCTTAGGCTCTTTTATATCGGCCCTTAGGCTCTTTTAGGTTGGCCCTTGGGCTCTTTAAAATTGGACCAGTTTGTCCTCTAAAAGCGGCTATAATTTTTCCCTCTTCGGCTAAAAGATTTAGTGAAAATTTCTTATGCCTTAACATATATTTTTATACACGTTGGGGTTTTCGATGATTCGGTGCTCGGAACCCGAGTTTTATTAACCTGTTTGTGTTGAGATAATTTGACATCGCGAAAACTGATGTTATCGAAGCCTTTGAATTATTTCGGGGCTGATTTTATCGAAGATCTTATTTTCTTTGCCAAGGGTAGCCTTATTTAACCGGTTTTTCAAAGTATTTGAAGGCCTTTAGTTTATGGCGGAAGTCGGACGTGTCTGAGCTGCGTAATTTCGGTCGTAGCCTTCTATATGACCGTAGTCTTTAATATGGTCGTAGCCTTCGAGTATGTCTCTTGGACTTGTTTACCGATAACATTTTGAACTTTTCGAAATGTTAGTCCCCGAGTGTGATGGTCTTGGCCTGTATATCGGGGGTGCCTCTTTGAGGTCTTAAAACTTTGAACTTTAACTAGCTCGAGTAAGCATTCCCCGAGTGTTTGAGGTATGTTTGCGTTCGTCCTTTGGGACATTCTTCATGAGTGTTAGTTTTGCGCAATAGATCATAAGTATACGACTTGTATAATAGAAATCCTACTTCAAACACGAGATGTTTGAAAAAAAAGAGAGAATTTCTATGTCTTATTCATACATGTGTACATGTTTTGTTATCGGGGCTCATCTATTATTCATGGGCACGATTCATTCGACCGTTTGGCCCATTACAAGATTTTCCCTATCGAGACCCATTTACATAACACTCGAGGGTGATGCCCCCCCTCCTAGTATTCTAGGTTGATTGCAAAGAATCCTTGGATACTGTTGAATTATCCCCAGGTAGCACATAGTTGTTGCCTCGATAAAAACCTCACCGGAAAAACCCATTTGAGATAAAAACCGGTCTAAGAGAAAAAGAGTACAACACGTACTTTAAAACCTCATGTCTCGATTTCTTGGGCTGGGTACCTGCAATAAGTTAGTTTCTCATATTTAAGCAAACGTAAAGGGAGAGATCCATACCTTAGCAATAATATCTCTTGAGAAGTGATATATTCCAATTATTTGATAATGGCTCACCATCCATTGTTCTGAACTTTTATGACCCTTTTCCAACTATGTCGAGAATATGATAGGTTCCTTCCCAGTTAGGGCCGAGTTTTCCTTCGTTAGGGTCTCGAGTATTGATGGTGATTTTACTTAAGACCAAGTCCCCGACTTTGAAGTGCCGAAGATTAGTTCTTCTGTTGTAGTATCTCTCGATTCGTTGTTTTTGGGCGGCCATTCGTACGAGCGCCGCTTCTCGTTTGTCGTCCAATAATTTGAGGCTGGTATTCATTGCCTCGTGGCTTGATTCTTCCATTGCATGTCGAAATCTGGCACTGGGTTCTCCGACTTCGACGGGTATTAAGGCTTCAGAGCTGTAGACCAAAGAAAACGGGGTTGCCCCGGTGCTGGATTTCAATGTCATTCTATATACCCATAGAACCTCGGGAAACTTTTCTCTACACTTTCCTTTGGCTTAGTTTAGCCTTTTCTTCAAGTTCTGGATGATAGTTTTATTTGTTGATTCGGCCTGTCCGTTTCCACTAGGGTGATATGGCGTCGATAGTATCCTCTTTATTTTGTGGTCTTCGAGGAATTTCATCACTTTACTTTCGATGAACTGTTTGCCATTATCACACACTATCTCAGCAGGTATACCGAATCGACATGCAATGTGATCCCATATGAAGTCGATGACTTCTTTTTCCCTAACTTTTTCGAAGGCCTGTGCTTCAACCCATTTAGAGAAATAGTTAGTCATAAACAGTATGAATCTAGCTTTACTTGGGGCCAATGGTAAAGGTCTGACGATGTCCATCCCTCATTTCATGAATGGTCACGGGGATAGGACCGAGTGAAGTTGCTCACCCGGTTGCATGAATCATTCGTGCGAACCTTTGACATTTATCGCATTTTCGAACGAACTCCTTAGCGTCCTTCTCCACTCTATACCAATAGTATCCTACTCTGATGGCCTTTCGAACTAGTGACTCGGCGCCAGAATGGTTTCCGCAGGTTCCTTCATGGATTTCTCGTAACATATAATCGATATCTCCCAGCCCTAGGCATACGGCCAATGGACCATCCATTGCCCTTCTGTATAACGTTTCGTCCTCGTCCAATGTGAACCGAGCTGCCTTAGTTCGTAAGGTCCTAGATTCCCTAGGGTTCGAGGGTCCCATTTTTCAAGTATTCGATATACTTGTTTCTCCAATATCAGGTTAAGCTTGTAGAATTTATTTCAGTATGACCTTCCTCGATTACGGACCTCGAGAGCTGGACGACTATCCCTGAGCTAATTTCATCTTTGTCAAACGACGATCCTAAGTTGGCAAGTGCATCGGCTTCGGCATTCTGTTCTCGAGGAACATGTTGCAGAGTCCATTCTTTGAAGCTGTGCAAAGTGATCTGCAACTTGTCCAAATATCTTTGCATCCTGTCTTCTCGCACTTCCAAAGTGCAGTTTACTTGATTAACTACCAGTAGGGAGTCACATATAGCTTCAATGACTTCCGCTCCCAAGTTCTTTGCTAGTTCAATACCTGCAATCATAGCCTTATACCCGGCCTCGTTGTTAGTCAGTTTAACAGTTATAATCGACTGTCTAACAACATTGCCCGTAGGCGGTTTTAAAACAATATCAAGCCCGGACCCTTTCATGTTCAAGGCTCCATCCGTGAAAAGGGAACATACCCCCGATAAGGTTCCCGATTTTAGTAGAAGTTCTTTTTCCACTTCGGGTACGAGGGCTGGCGAAAAGTATGCCACGAAGTCCTCTAATATTTTAGACTTAATGGTCGTTCGGGGATGATATTCAATATCGTACCCGCTAAGTTCGATGACCCATTTGGACAATCGGCCCGATAGCTCGGGCCTATGCAATATATTTCGAAGGGGATATGCGATGATGACACATATAGGATGTCACTGGAAGTATTGCTTTAGTTTTCTAGATGCGCTTACTAATGCAAGTGCTAAAATCTCTAGGTGCGGATATCTGGTTTCAGCATCTCCTAAAGTTCGACTTACGTAGTAATCTAGAAACTGCGTACCTTTTTCTTCTCGGACTAGCACTTCACTTACCGCTATCTCAGACACCGCCAGTACAAGTATAACTTCTCATCTACTTTTGAGGTGTGGAGCAAAGGTGGGCTCGATAGATACCGTTTTAGCTCCTCCAATGCTTGCTGACATTCCGGAGTCCATGTAAAGTCGTTTTTCTTTTTAAGCAAGGAGAAGAACCTATGACTCCGATCCGATGACCTCGAGATGAACCGGCCCAGGGCAGCTATTCGTCCGGTTATCCTCTAAATGACTTTTACATTGTCCACGACGGTGATGTCCTCGATGGCTTTGATTTTGTAGGGGTTGATCTCGATCCCCCGATTTGATACCATAAAGCGGAGGAATTTTCCCGAGACGACCCCGAAGGCACCCTTCTCAGGTTGAGTTTCATGTTGTACTTTGTCAAGATCTCCAAGGTTTCCTCCAAGTGAGTCAAATGGTCCTCTGCGCGCAGGGACTTAACTAACATGTCATCAATCTAAACTTCCATTGATTTCCCTATTTGTTCTTCGAACATCTTGTTAATTAGGCGTTAATATGTAGCCCCCCCCCCCCAATATTTTATCCCAAAGGGAATTACGTTATAGCAGTAGGTCCCATACTTGGTGATAAAAGAAATTTTTTCCTGTTCTTCTAGGTCCATCTGATTTTGGTTGTACCCAGAATAGGCGTTGAGAAAATTAAGTATCTCGTGGCCAGCCATGGAGTTGATCATTCGATAGATGTTAGGCAAAGGGAAAGAGTCCTTTGGACGTGCTTTATTAGATCCTTATAATCTACGTACATTCTAAGCTTGTTCCCCTTTTTGGGAATTACGACTACGATGTCTAACCACTCGGGATATTGGACTTCTCGAATGGACCCTACTTTAAGGAGTTTAGTTACCTCTTCTTCTATGAAGGCATGCTTTACCTCGGACTGAGGCCTTCTCTTCTGCTTTATCGGCCTGAACTTGGGATCCAGGCTCAATCGATGAGTTATAATCTCGGGCGGGATTCCTGTCATATCTAGATATGAACATGCAAAGCAGTCCATGTTATCGATAAGAAATTGAATGATTTTTTTCCTGAGTTCGGGGGTTAAACCTGTTCCCAGGTATACCTTGCGTTCAGATAGATACTCTTCGACCGTTGACTTAGCATCCCATTCTTTGGGAACGACGAAAGTTCGAGGAGTGATAAAATCCTCTTCATTATCTTCGATTACCTGTTTATCTGCTTCAGTCGAGGCTGGGGGCGGTGATTTTTATTTGGCTGCTTGCTTATCTTTGACGCTCGATTTTACTGAGGTCGAGGACGCTGGTACCAGTGTCACCACATCGACTGTAAACATCTCCTTCGCAACGTGATGCTCTTCGTAAATTGTCTTCACCCCATCCTCAGTTGGGAACTTCATCATTTGGTGAAGGGTCGATGGTACCGCCCTCATGTTATGGATCCACGACCTTTCGAGCAGTGCGTTATACCTCATGTCCCCTTCGATGACATGAAACTTCATGTCCTGGATGGTCCCGTCTACGTTTACTGGTAGGATTATTTCTCCATTCGTTGTTTCGCTAGCCATGTTGAAGCCGTTCAAGACCCGAGATGCGGGCACAATTTGATTAATTAAGCCGAGTTGTTCTACGACCCTCGACCTGATTATGTTTGCCGAACTACCTGGATCCACAAGAAGACGTTTAACTTGAACTTTATTTAGTAGAATAGAAATTACCAGGGTGTCGTTGTGCGGTTGGGAAAGGCCTTCTGCCTTCTCGTCATTGAATGTAAGGGTGCCTTCAGGCATGTAATCTCGGGTTAGTTTCTCCCTTGTAATCGACACTTTGGTGCGTTTGAAAACAGGTCCCTGGGGTATGTCGACTCAACCGACGATCATGTGGATAACGTGCTGAGGTTTTTCTTCCTCATTCTTTTTGTTGGCGTCTCTCTCCCTAAAGTGATTCTTGGCTCTGTCACTGAGGAATTCTCTGAGATGACCCTTGTCGAATAACCGAGCTACTTCTTCTCTTAATTGTCTGCAAACTTCGGTCCTGTGGCCATGTGTGCCATGGCACTTGCACATTAAGTTAGGATTTCTATGAGAAGGATCGGTTTATATTGGTCATGGCCACCTAGTGTCTTTATACCTTCCAATGGCTGATACGATACCCGAGGCATCGACGCTAAAGTTATACTCTGATAATTGAGGTGCTTCCGTGGGATCCGCATACTTGTCGAATCAAGTCTTGCTCATGAGTCCCAGATGATTACGTCCTCGGTCACCCCTTCGATCATTACAGGTGGAATTACGTCCCGAATGGTTGTTTCTTCTATCTACGGCGTATGACTGATATCGATCTTTGGTTGGTCTCGATTCTCTGGCAAAATCCTTTTGGTTCTTACTTGTCAATCGGCTTGGGTGTACTAAACTCGAGGGGGCTCCCAGTTGGTCATCCTAAACTCTGATCTTCGACTGGTATCGGTTGTGAACATCCGCCCAAGTCACAACCGGGTATTCTATTAAATTATGTTTCAGTTGGCGTGATGCGATTGAGCTCCTCTCGTTAAGTCCATGTGTGAAAGCTTGAACAGCCCAGTCGTCGGTAACCGGCGGCAACTCCATATGTTCCATTTGGAACCGAGATACGAATTCTCGTAGCATCTCGTTTTCCCTCTGCTTTACCTTGAAGAGGTCCGATTTTCTTGTTGCAACTTTTATAGCTCTTGCGTGCGCTTTTACAAATGAGTCTGCCAACATGGAGAACGAATCGATAGAGTTCGGAGGCAAGTTGTGATACCAAATCATGGCTCATTTGTATAGGCTCTCCCCGAATTTACTGACTCGATTTCTTCATCTTCCAAATCATTTCCTTTAATAGCGCACGTATAATAGGTAACGTGCTCATTGGGGTCCGATGTCCCATTGTATTTTGGTATATCGGGCATCCTGAATTTCTTCGGTATGGGCTTTGGAGTCGCACTTGGAGGAAATGGTTTTTGTACAAATTTCTTGGAGTCCATTCCCTTTAAGATCGGTGGTGCCCCCGAGATCTGATCAACTCGAGAGTTATAGGTTCTACCTTTATATCGGGCATCCTGAATTTCTTAGGTATGGGATTTGGAGCCGCACTTAGAGGAAATGGTTTTTGTACTAATTTCTTGGAGTCCATTCCCTTTAAGATCGGTGGTGCCCCCGAGATCTGATCAACTCGAGAGTTATAGGTTCTACCTTTATATCGGGCAACCTGAATTTCTTAGGTATGGGCTTTGGAGCCGCACTTAGAGGAAATGGTTTTTGTACTAATTTCTTGGAGTCCATTCCCTTTAAGATCGGTGGTGCCCCCGGGATCTAATCAACTCGAGAGTTATAGGTTTCTACCTTCTTATCATTGGCTTCAATCTTCTTCTCCCCCGATTATATCCTCTTAGTAAGCTCCTCGGGCATTCTCCTTATAGCTGGATCGGTCATCGAAGTATTGTCACCTGATCTTTCAGGCACTGGCTCGGTACGACGAGCAGCCTCTTGCTCAACCCTATCGAAGTTTGGTGCTGATTTTGCAATAAGGCAATAACGTTCTGTTGAACTTGCAGCATCTCAAATATGACTTGGAGACTAACACCTTCGTCTCCTCTGCCTTGGGTACCTCGACCGTCGGTACGACCTTCTCTACATACGCTTCCATCGGGCTCCCTGCCTAAATCTGCATTCAAAGCAATGTGCGAACCGACGTCGACCGGGTTAGCAGGTGGCGCTTCTCCGAGACTAGCTTGTAGGACCTCGACTCCTGAAGCGACAACATTATCGTTCTCCCCCTGGAGTCCCAGGCCATTGTCACCATGTGTAGCTGTATTTTGTGAGTTTGACATGATTTATCTTGAAAACAAAATTCTTGACAAGAGTCAAGCGTAAAATAGTGTGTTATACCAAAATTAACACTGAAAAATCACTATTATCCTTAGCCCCACGGTGGGCACCAAACTGTTTACCTTGAAATACGAGTAACAATTAAATTTGTAATGTGGTTATAAGGATATGTGATCCATGTGATTATAAGTCGTCGACCTCGATCTGGATCAGATTCGAGAGTGGTTCGCCGAGAACAGTAAGAAGAACAGTAAGAACAACAGTAATAGTATGAACAACTCAAATACGAAGAATTAATAGGAAATATAATACATCACCAGTGTGAGTAAGAACTTAGAGCGTTATGATAATTGAGATAATGACGATGTTTACAAATGAATAGGGTTCCTCTTTATATAGTAGATGAATCCTAAACAAGGAATGATTCTAATTACGGAAGAAAAATACATGATTGGCATTGTTAACCGCTAATAGCTCTATCGGCTCCGAGATTCTCGCCGGGATTGACGATTGAGCATGGATATTTCGTGATTCGGTTACTGTGGTGTTGATCTAATCTGACGTCGATATCTCAGCCTCCCTATTCATTAAACTCGAACATACTTCGATCCCAATTAAAATCGAGACATATTCCTCGAACCTTCAGACTCGGACGTCTTTGAATTTCACCGTATACATATCTAAATGCATTTCTTCTAGTTTTTAAAGATTTGAGAAGAAACCAAACCTCGTGTCATTGTCATCGTCGCTCGGTTTCGACTTCCTCTGATCTGACCATCTTGAAGTGGCCATATGCTTTTGTTGGTTCAAGAGGTAAACGTTTCTCTTTTTCACGGATAAGTAAATAGAGTAGCAAAGTTGTTGAGACTCCGCTGGTGCTTTTTGCATCCTACGTTTTTTTTAAACAAATTATACTACTAGGCTGGTTGCCTAGTAGTTATTTTATTAATAATAAAAGCCAAGAAAACAAACATGAATGTTTTCCTACTAACTAGGACGGTATACCTTGAATCTACATAAGAAACTAGTATCAAAATTGGGCTTGTCAGGCCCAATAGTGATATAACAAATTGAAAAAATACTAGAACTAACTAAAATATTAACGACTCTAATGTAACTAAATCTGGGATAGCCCATATGGCCTGCTGATTCGGGCCCAAATAAGCTTGTTTAGTATCCAAGACTTGTTAGGCTGGCCCAAACCATTTTCCTTTTACACGTCTAGGCCTGTTTCATTACACTGGCCCAAATATTAAGCATTGGCCCAAATATTGACCGTGTAAAGACTGGCCCAAGCTCAAATATATCTGATAGGCTTCCGACATTTCATTTCCCCTTATTTCCACTTTCCTAATCTCTCACTCTGACCTAGCTTCTTCTTCTCGTCCTTAACGCCTGTGGCGATTCACTCCACTGGATGGTAAGTGTCTCCATTTTAGCTTAATACCTTCGATTTTGAGCTTTTTCCTCTCCTCATAGCTTTTATTATTCTTGTTTCTTCTCTCGCTTGGGCTATTTGCTGACCATCGACACCTTCGAGTTGTTACTGTTACAAATCGACACCTTCGAGCTGGTGAGTGTCTCGATCTGAGCTGGTAAGCTTCTGATTCTTCGCCTATGTGTTTCATTTCTGGTTGTCTTTGGTTTTCATCTTCCCTCCTTGATTTGATGCTGACTCCTCTTGCCCTATCTTCTTCTATTTGATTTCCACTGCAACTGTTCCGCCAATGAGCTGGTGAGTAGTTCAATCGGAGCTCTCCTTCTCCATTTCTGTTGTGACTTAGTATTTTCTTTCTTCTCATTATTTATTTCTTGTGATTCATGGTTCCTGACGGTGAGAACTAGTTGATTCCCCTTGTATTGTATCCTCTGTGTCTTCCATTGAAGAGCTGTTGCAAATCAGCTG
>ML294054.1:2659-60326 GCA_005239495.1 Nicotiana undulata
GTAGAAAAAAATATGGGGGGGGGGGAGAAGTATAGGGAATTGGGACTAATACTCTAAAATGATCGGGCGGGTCGTTACAAATTACCCCTTAGATTTGGAGTTTCCATAATATGTTATATTCATCATCATTAGTCTATCTTCAGATGGTTTACTTGACATCCCTAATACTTGTCTTATATCTTCTTTGCTAATTGTCTTTACATGTTTAGTTGAGGTTATTGTTCTCTTCATTTCCTATTCATTGTATAATAGTTGAGTTCCCTTACTTGAAGTTAATATTTCGTGAATTACCTTATTGTTGGATTTTGGTGGTGAAGTTATAAAGATTGTAATTTACATTGAGGCAAGGTTGTAGAGTTGTTGAAATACTATCTTGTTGAGTTATTCGCTTCTGGTTGCTATTGTTGAGACCCTTGTACATATTGTGGTTGAACCATGGGCTATTAATTGTAGAAACACTATTATTGTTGACTTATTTGGCAAGTGTTAGTATTGGGCACTTGAGGTGCGATATTTGTTATGTTTTGATATTGATACGCATATAAGGATTGGTGTTGAAATGCATGCGGTAAAATGAAGTGGGATTCATATGCGTATTGATAGTAGGAGAACTATTTGAAGCCACACGGTGTGATAAGGTGGGCTAAAATGCAGGTAGGTATTTCAGAGTTATTTAAAAAAAAATATAAGGCTCCCGTGGTGATATAAGGAAAGATTATGATTTGTGAAATAAGAGTACGAGGCGGTACCTCGGTAGTGATTCTTGTTGATACCTTTCATTTAACACTTGTGTTTTTTTTTTTGAGTTGTTTTCTTTGGAATTCTTACTATGTGTTTCTTCTGTCATGTCTTAATTGCCTTAGTTCAGTGTAGCTACTCTTGTCATATTTATTCATTGTGTCATTTCCTTTATTCTTTATGATCATATTGTCATATGTTCAGTTTTCCTTATTCTACGGTCTTGATCTGATCTCGTCACTACTCTACTGAGGTTAGGCTTGATACTTATTGGGTACCATTGTGGTATACTCATGCTGCGCTCTGCACATGTTTTTATGCAGATCAAAGTACCTCTTACCATCCTAGGCACCCGTGAGACAAGCTCGCATTTGGGGACTTCAAGGTATACATGTCGGTGTCCGCAGGCCTCGGAGTCACCTTCTATCTACTTCTATATATTTCTCATTTTTATAGATATAGTTTTATAGAGATGTTCAGTACACTCTTGTAACAACTTGTGACTTGATATCACCCGGATTTAGGAGTATTGTATTGTTGAGTTGCGGAGTCCTTTTTATGATAGTGGTTTTTTTATTAGAAGGTTTCACCATTAACTTAGTCAAATTATGCATGTATGTTAGGCTTACCTAGTCTTAGAGACAAGGTGTCATCACGATATCTTACAGAGAGAAATTGGGTTCATGACAAGTTGCTATCACAGCTCTAGATTCATAGGTGTTACAATTTATAAGCAGGTTTAGTAGAGTCTTGTGGATCGGTACATATATGTTTGTATCTATCTTCGAGAGGCTATAAAACTGTTAGGAGAAAAAACTTCACTCCTTTGATTCCTTATAAGGCGGATTTGATGACTTCAAAATTCTGAATCTTTGTCTTTCTATTCTCTCACAGATGGTGAGGACACGCACCGCAAAATCCGATGATTAGACACATGCGCCCCTTGCTAGATCTGTGAGAGTCCAGGTCAGAGACCGAGTACAGGAACGTGGTGCAGCAAGAGCACCTACTCGAGTTGCGAGAGAGGAGCGGCCAATAGCTCTAGTTAGGGGCCTGGCACCTGAGGTACCTGTTGCTACCCCTACACTTCAGGAAAACCTCACCCAGTTCTTGAGCATGTTCGGTACTCTGGCTCAGGCGGGGTTGATTCCACTTGCACCGGCCACATCTCAGGTTGAGGGAGGAGCACAGTCTCCTGCAACCGGTAACCCAAAGCAACTGGTCCAGGTTGACCCGGTCCCGAGGTTATACCAGTTCAGTGGGTTGTCCCTGTTCAGCTCGAGGTTAGGGAAGCAGCATCTGAGAGGGAGACACTTAGACCAGAGAGGTACAAGAAGTAACACCCAACTACTTTCGGCAGCTTAGCTTCATAGGATGCACATGGTTTTCTTGACGAGTGCATTGTATCCTCCGCACTATGAGTGATATTCGGCTTAAAGTATGTATATTGCCTTGCATTGTGCTTATGGATCGTATATTTTGGATGTATAATATAATAATTTGTGCTAATTTATGGTATTTCTATGTGTAGGAATCATTTGGATACAATTTGGGATGAAAATGGGTGAATTAGAGCAAAAATAGGAAGAAAGGGAAAAAGTGCACATTTGAGCGCCACAAGCAGCGTGGGGAGCTAACTTTGGCCCAGTTTCCATAAGCATAAAATATCCAGAGCTAGGGCTAGCGCCCCACGCTACCCTGAGCGCGCTGATGATGAGGGCTTGTCCTATTTCGCCTGGGACTTGGTTATTTCGGCCCTACACGCCCCCAACTCAAATAAAAGGGGTCCTAAACCTAATTTGGAGGGGGCATTTTTGAGAGAAAAACACAAGCATAGAGTCGTCGTGAAGGCCGGAATTCACCAACTTCCATCTTTCTTCTGGCAAATTTAGTAATTTTTCAGTTTCTTTGTATGATTTGTTGTTTGGCTACCATGTCTATGTGGAGATAAACTTCATGTTCTAGGGTTGTGGTTCTTTCATGAATATTATTTTTCGGATATTAATTTTGGTTTCTTAGTTTATCGTATTGGTTTATTTGTTCAATCCTGTTCTTAATTATTTAATTGCTTGATCACCAATTAAATATTATCTATGAATCTTAAATTGAACTCGAAAGTGAGAATTCCAGATTGCATAGGATTGAGTAGAGCAAGTTCTTGAACCTGGACATCTGGGAATGGATTCGCGGTTAGGATAGACATATACCTAATTGCCTTGCTTGCTTGATGTACAAGAATTATAAATTTTTTCTTGTTAGTTTTAATTCCATAGACACATAGGCGTTAGGTTAGCTTGAAAAGGTGAGTAAGAACTCGAAAGATTCTTATTAGCGATATTAACCCTTTCAACCATTAAGCTAGATAAATTAGTTAGTCAATTTAATTGAAGTATACAATAGGAATGTTAGATAACCCATAACTCTGGATCGCTTAGTTTACATTGATAACATAAATAAATAGTCTTCCTTTGTTCAAAGTTCATTATATATTTTCCTTTTAGTTTCGTTACTTTAGCAAACTTTTGGGTCTAATTCTTGTTCAACTAATTAGGATAGTCTACTTTAGTTAATATTAATCACAAGTCCTTGTGCGTTCTAAATCCAACTTTTAGTCACTTTATTATTTAACGACCAAGTATACTTGCGTGTGTGTTTGGCCGCAACAATGGGTATTGTGGAGATGAGTGGGGTTTCTTTTACTACCTTCCAGCTAAAGGGAGTGGTATATCAATGGTAGGGAGCGTACAAGTTAGGTAGCCCGGCTCAGGAAGCTTCACTCACATGGGCTTAGTTTTCAGAGAGTCTTGAGGGTATTTGCGCCAGGGTGCTATGACCGTGTCAGAGTATGCTGTCAGGTTCAGCGAGTAGTCCAGATATGCATCTGCCTTAGTTTTCACAGTCAAAGAACGAGTCCGTCGATTTATCAAGGAGCTCAACTATAGTATTTGTCACGATCCCAATATCCCTTCGTGGGATGTAATGATGGCACCTAGTCTTAAGCATAGCATACATGCGTAATTTAACTAAAATAATAATAAACTGTCAATTTAACCAATAGTTATTATAAAATAAAGACTCTACAAACCCAAGTAAGCAGATAAAATCTGGTGATATAAAGTCACAAGCACTACAAGAGTATATTGAAACATCCTTATACACCTATATCTATAAAAGGAGAATGAAATAGAAACTAGATAGAGGGTGACTCTAAGGTTTGCGGACGTCGACATGTATACCTTGAAGTCTCCGACCAAGCTCGTCTCACTGGTACCTAGGCTGATATGAAATACATGGATCTGCATCAAAAGATGTGCAAAAGTGTAGCATGAGTACACCACAACGGTACCCAGTAAGTATTAGGTCTAACTTCAGTTGAGTAGTGAAGAGGTCAGGTCAAGACCCTACTGGAATAAATGACTTAACAAGTATATGCCAGTATGATAATGAAAAACAATGGAGCTGATACAATGAAGAAATATCAAAAGAATAGCTACACTGAACTAAGGCAATAAAGACATCACGGAAGAAAACACACAATAAGAATGCCAAGGAAACAATGCAAAAAATATATAAGTGAGGTAAATGAAAGGATCAACAAGAATCATTATCAAGGAACTGCCTTGTAGTTTCATATCATAAATCAAATCACAATCTTTACTTATATCATTGTGGGAGCCTTGCATTTAGTTTCAAATATCATTTTTTCCTAAAATAGCTACTCGCGTTTTAGCCCGCCTTATCACATTGTGTGGCTTCAAGTAGTTCCCCTAATAGCAACACTCTATCAAGCCCACCTTATATCACTGCATGTGTTTCAACCCCAAATCCTTATACTACCGCATGCGTATCAATACCACAACATATCACAAATCGGATCTCAAGCGCCCAATACCATAACTTGCCAAAGAAATCAACAACAATAGTATTGTCACAATAAATAGCCGATGGCTCAACCACAATATGTATAATAGTCTCAACAATAGCAACCAAAAGTGAATACTCAACAAGATTGGTATTTCAACAAGTTTACAACTTTACCTCAACGTGAATCACGACCTTTAGAACATCAAAACCAAATTCAACAATAAGATACTCAAAGAATTAACAACTTCGAGCAAAGGATCTCGACATTTAAATAATGAATAAGGAATTGAGAGAACAATAACTTCAACTAAACATGTAAAGAGAATTAAGCATACTTGATCTAGCAAAAAACAAATTAGTGTGACATAATTTGTAAACCTAAAGGATAAAAAAAAGACCAATTCAAGGGTGATGGTTGATGGTGGAGTGAAGGGTGGAGTGTACAGGTCAAATTTTAAAAAATTAAATAATATTCATTTGAAAGTAAAGGAAGTATTTCGTAGTTTTGAAAATTACTCATATATCTATCTATCTCCTAATGTATCATTTTATATTTAGCAAAAACTGAGTTAAAGTCTTCCATCCCTTTCTAACTTTCTCAAATGTTTGACATGTAATTGATGAGATGATTGATAGCGGAGTAAAGAGTGGAGTGCATATGTGAAATTTATAAAGAATAAATAATATTCCTTTCAAAGTAAAAGGAGTATTTCGTAGTTTTAGATAGAGGACACTTATTTCAATAATATATTTATTTCTGAAGGACCTAATTAAACATGACACTACATAGTGATAGGTGTGGTTAATTAAATGAGCGCTTTTTAATCAAATTGCATTTTGCTTTTCCTAATATTATCTTTTTAGTGGAGTAATAGACATATGGGCATGAAAGCCCCACTTAAAAAACAGAAATGTGCCTTTATAGCAGTCTTATTGCGTAGACATTAGGTGATGGAAGAGAAAATTGAAGGGTTGTGTGCTTCTGAAAATTATGTTAGTCGGCATGCACTAATGTGGATAAATCGATGTTTTAGCCTTTTGGGTCTTTATTTTTGTAGCAATTCTTTCAATATTGAATTGTTTATGCATTAACTTGACATAATAGGAAGTTGCACCTACTAAAACAAGTAGTGAAAAGTGATGTAGAATAAGAAACGAGGTCTCTACATCTAAAATGTATAACCCAGCATGAGTAGAGGAACAATAACCAGATGAGGCCTAATTTTATAGGATTATTTGTTGAAGTAAAACTTTAGTAAAACACTTGGTCGTTACTAGGTGTAGGGTAGCCAGAGGATAGGTGGTGTGATTCATATCAGAAAAAGTATGGAAGAAATAAATGGAATTGTGTATTGCAGCAGTGCACCAACTGAGCAGTAGCTGAGAGAGGGGAAGATATTAGTATTTCGCCTAAAATGCTTTAGGTATAACCTCTGAATGTGAGGTTGCACTTCTAGATTGGTATGGTAAATTGACTTGGTATTTATTTGCTTTTCCGTTTTCATGTTTATGTTGTAATTCTTTTACCTTTTTGTTGTCTAATGAACTTGATGTTAACAAAGAAGTTATGGTGGATTAGCAGAGAACATAGCTTGAATTGATATAAAATATAATTTCAGAATAAAAAAAATTAAGAGATAAGACAAGTATTAACGATGTCAAGTAAAGCATGTTAAGATAGACTAATGATGATGAATATAACATGTTATGCCAACTATATTAAAGGCATGTAAAGAACCTTCGTAGCTAAAACCGATCAATTACCACATTTAGCACGTGTACACACTCGTCACCTTATGTACACAACTTCCACATTTCAAATTAGCAGATAACAACACCAATCCTAAGGGGTAATTCCCCCACACAAACTTAGGCAAGATACTTACCTCAAAACACGCTATCTCAATCCACTACTAAGTCTTTTCAACGATTATCCAACTTCGAACGACTCGAATCTAGCCAAAATAACTTTATACCATAAATAAAAATCATAAAGAATTATTCTAAGTAATAAGGTTGCAAATTTTAAAGAGAAATGAAAATTCAACTCAAAAGGTCAACCCCTAGGTCCGTGTTTTGGAACCCGGCCAACTTACGAAGTACGATCACCCATTCGATAATGAGTCCAACCATACTAAAATTACTCAAATCCGACCTCAAATCGCCTTTCAAATCCTTAAAATTCGGCCTCAGAAGTTTCACATTTTTTCATAAATTATCTAGATCAATTCACTAATTAAATGACGAAAATAACGATGGATTCATGTATAATAGTAAAAACCGAGTTAGAATCACTTAGCCCGATGATTTCCTTGAAAATCCCTCAAAATATTGCCACAAACCCAGACCTCTAGGTCCAAAATATAAAAATGAAATTAGACCCCCGAACACTCCCATTTTTCCGGCAATTTGTGCTTTTGCGGACATAGGGTCACACTTGAAGAAAGTCCATGGTAGATGCGGTTCCAGCTAAATTCGGGCAAGACCACTTTTGCGGAGAGACATGCAAACCTGTGTGTCCTCTCCTGCAGAACCTGGGCACATCTATTCTCCCATGCCTGTCGAAGGACCTCTGTTTCTGCAACCCCAAGCCTGACTAGCCTATTCCGCATCTGCGACCAGTTTCCTCGCACTTGCGAGTGTGCGAATGCGAAAAGTCCCTCGCATCTACGATGAGTGTATGGCCCATAGCTCCTTGCTTTTTGCGATCAACCTCACGCACCGACGTATCCACACCTGCGGCTAAACCCTCCGCAGGTGCGATGACACCAGAACCACAATATTCATGCAAAACACTAAGGCAAAAAATGATCCAATTTCGATCTAATTCACACTCAGGGCCTCCGGGACCCCGTCCGAATATACCAACAAGTTTCAAAACATAGAATGGACCTACTAGAGGCCTAAAATCACATCAAACCACATCAATTCTACGAATCGCAACCCAATTCAAGCTTATTGAAACTATGAACACCCAACTTCCAAAACTAATGCGGATTCATACCAAAATAACTCTGATTGTCCCAAATGTTGCACACAATTCATAAATGGCATGACAAACCTATTCAAACTTCCGAAAATCGAAATTCGACCCCGATATCAATAAAGTCAATTCCCGATCAAAATTCTCAATCTTCCAAACTTTCAACTTTCTAACTTTTGCGAATTTACGCCAAAACTTACTACGGACCTCCAAATCAATATTCGTACACGCTTTTAAGTTCAAAATCAGCATACAGAGAAATTGGAACCGCAAAACTCCATTCCGGAGTCGTCTACATAAAAGCCAAACTACGGGTAACCTTACAATTTAAGCCTCCAACTTAGAGACTATGTGTCCCATTTTACTCTAAAACACACCCAAACTAGAACCAAACACCCCTCCCCCCTCCCCGACAAGTCACATAACTACAATATACCATAGAGAAAGTAATAAATAGGGGAAAGGGGCTATAATACTCAAAATGATCGACCGGTTCATTATTATTAAATTCAGCATGGCTCGATAATTGGATATTGATATCCTATATCAGTAGGTTGTAGAGATTGCTCGGATATTAGAGGGTATGCGGTGTCGAGAGAGAGAGAGAGGACAGAGAGGCCAAGAGGCCTCGAGATTCTGCCACATATAGTGGTACATGTTCCCTAGTTGTAGCCCGTCATGGTATAGGATTTGTTGGCTGCCCAGTTTATTCAGCACTTTCAGCTTCTGGTGGTATTCCTGCTGCTCCCATGTCTCAGATTGCTTATTATGTACCGCCTTTATCTAGTGCACCTCCTGCACAGGGCACTTTCAGCGGTCAGTCCAGTCGACCAGGCCCAAGCATGTTTCACTAGCCACGTCCTCCAAGAGCTTGTTTCTAGTGTGGAGATACTCGCCATATGGTTAAGGACTGTTCCAGACTCAGGAGGGGTTAACCTCCACAGATTACTCAAGCTCCACGTGTTCCCCAAGGTTCCCAGATTTCTCAAGTCGTGGTTACCACACCAGTTTCCATTTCACCCGTTCAACCAGCTAGGGGTGGAGGTTAGGCAGGTAGGGGTCGCCCTAGAGGGGGAGGCCAGACTAAATATTATGTTTTTCTGGATAGGACAGAGGCGGTTGCGTCAGACACAGTCATCACAGGTATTTTTCCGGTTTGTCATAGAGATACATCAGTCTTATTTGATCCAAGCTCCACTTCTTCATATGTATCATCTTACTTTGCTCCGTATTTGGGTATATCTCGTGATTCCTTGAGTTCTCCTGTTTATGTGTCCACATTTGAGGGAGATTTTATTATTGTTGAATGTGTGTATCACTAGTGTTTTGTTGTTATTAATGGTTTTGAGACTAGAGTTGATCTATGGTTGCTAAGTATGGTAGACATTGATGTTATTTTGGACATGGACTAGTTATCGCCCTATCATGCTAATGTGCGCAGCTCGGGCGTGTAGCCGGGGAAGCCGTTATGTGAAAAACTGATAAAAATGATTATTTTATGCTGAAATTTGAATAACGTTGACTTTGGTCAACATTTTTGGTAAAAGGACCCGGACCCGTGATTTGACGGTCCCGGAGGGTCCGTAGGAAAATATGGGACTTAAGCGTATGCCCGAAATCGAATTTCGAGGTCCCAAGTCCTAGAAATGAATTTTTAAAAGAAATTGTTTTCTGAAAATAAAAGAGGTTTTTGAAAATGAAATTATATGTGAAACCTGTGGTATCGGGCCCGTATTATGGTACCGGAGCCCGGTACAAGTTCGATATAATATATATGTTATGCGTGTAAAGTTTGGTAAGAAACGGAATTTATTTGACGTGATTCGGACCTTAAATGCAACATTTGAAGTTTAAAGGAATTATAGAAATTTTCATTGATTTTGGGGTTAAATTCGATGTTTATGATGTTATTTTGGTGATTTGATTACGCGAATAAGTCCATAAGATGTTTTCGAGGTTGTGTGCTTATTTGGTTTGGAGCTCCGAGGGCTCGGGTGAGTTTCGGGTAAGTCCCGAGATGTATTAGGCTTAAAACAGGGTTGTTGTAGGTTCAGATAAGTGCAGATCTCTAAACTCGCCAGTGTGGTCCGCACTGATTTTGTGCTGCCGCAGAAAGGGCCTCTGTGGCCGCACTCGATTTTGTGCGGTCCGCGATGAGGAGCAGGTTCACTGGCTTGACTTCGGAGGCCTATATCTTTTGATCTACAAGAAATTGTGAGATGATTCAAAAACCGAAAGTTGTATCCCTTTATGTCTAGTTTCCAGAAAGGTAAAGAACTCCCAATTTGGACATCTATAGAGAAAGTTATGGCCAAAATATTAAAGAATTTCACTGCAGCCAATTTGCTCTTTGTGCGGCCGCACTCCCTTTTTGTGCGGTCTGCGGTGGGGGTCTGAGAGAGGTATATTTAAATGGGATCTTCAGTTATTTTTCATTTTTCAAAACCCTAAAAAGGTAAGAGGCAATTTTCCAAACACTCTTTCTTCTCCAAAACATTAGTAAATGATTTCTAACTCATTTTCTTTACTCCTTAACTTTTTTTTTTTACAAGTTTTCATCTTAGAATCTAGGGTTTTCATGGTGGAATTGGGAATTTTGGGTAAAACCTAAGAATATTTAAATTTGGGGATTTAGACGTCAAATTGAGGTCAGATTCCAAAACCATTTATATATCCGGGCTTGGGGGAATGGGTAATCGGGTTTTGGTCTGAATTTCGGGTTTGGACTAAGCGGGCCTGGGGTCAATTTTTGACTTTTGGGAGAAAACTTTAGAAAACTCATTTCCATGCATTAAAATTGATTCATTTAGCATTTATTGATATAATTAAGTAACTTGTTGCTAGATACGAGCGATTTGGTGGTGGAATCAAGAGGTAAAGCGGTAGTTGAGACTTGAATTTTGATCGTGGAAGTCGAGGTAAGTATCTTGACTAACCTTGTGTTGAGGAACTACCCCTTAGGATTTAGTCTTCCTTGTTGGTTATAGTCTGTGTGTGCGAGGTGACGAGTGTGTACACGGACTTATTTGCAAATATGTCGGCCTTTTAGGATCCGTAGGTTCTTGTAGCACTTGTGTATGAATTGTAATTGTTACATTTGAGTCCTTAATTGTTAATTTCATCCTTTCTTGCTTAAATTAGAATTTCTTGCTTTTGGATTCCTACGTTGACTATTTGATCTTAATTGACTTAACTGATTATTTTACCGCTCCTATCATCATGCTATATTTTCTTCCTACACTGCCTAATTGACTATAATTAGTGACATCTAGCCCTATAGTTGTTTAGTCGTAGTTGGAACATCTGTTCCTTGGTGTCAAGCATGCCTGTGAGTCTTACATTGTGAATTATATGATTTTTCCCTTAAGTGCTACTTAGGTCTAGCTGATAAACATTTATGTTGTTGATAGTTCCTTGATGTTGCCTATTACTGGGCTTTTGCTTAAGCTGAGTTTTATTCCGTGAAGTTAACTGTTTAGGTGAGATTGGTTATAGTTGTTTCCCTTGCCGCGATCGTGTTGTTTCTCTTATTATTCTTGTTGTTGATGATGTTGTTTGCCTTGTTGACTCCCTTGTTGGGATGTTATGGTTACTATTACTGTTTATGTTGTTAATGATATTGTTTGTATTGTTGACTCCCTTGTCGGGATGTTGTGATTTATGGTTCATATTGTTGATTTTCCTTGCCAAATTATTTTTCTTGATATTGTTTGGGTGAGGAAGAGTGTAAAGCACGAAGGGTGATGCCGTGTATTTATTTATTTATTTATTTATTTATTATGAGGAAGAGTGTAAAGCACGAAGGGTGATGCCGTGTATTTATTTATTTATTTATTGTGAGGATGAGAGTGTAAAAGCACGAGGGGTGATGTCGTGCCATGTTATGATATTAAAGCACGAAGGATAATGTCGTGCCGTTTCTATTTATTTATTGTAAGGAAGAGAGTAAAAGCATGAAGGGTGATGCCGTGCACTTGTTTTGGTGAGGATAAGAGTAAAAGCACGAAGGGTGATGTCGTGCACTTGTTTTGGACAGGATGGGAGTAAAAGCACGAAGGGTGATGTCGTGCACTTGTTTTGATGAGGAAGAGAGTAAAAGCACGAAGGGTGATGCCGTGCACTTGTTTTGGTGAGGATAAGAGTAAAAGCACGAAGGGTGATGTCGTGCACTTGTTTTGGTGAGGATGAGAGTAAAAGCACGAAGGGTGATGTCGTGCACTTGTCCTTGCATTATTATTTCCGTTGTTCCTGTTTGATATTTATTGCACTTGTTTAAGTGTTATTATTCCGGTGTTTCAATTTGGATATTCATATTGTTCCCTTACTGCATTATTGACAATACTCGATATTCCTCCTGTACTGCATGGAAATTTCTGAGTTACGGACTGAGTTCTGGTAGATTTATCTTGAGGAGACTATGAACAAAAGATTCTATTGAAAAAGTAATGGTTTCGAGGGAGATTATGTCTGAAGGACTTTTATTTTGAAGGTATATTTGAAAAGCATTCGTCTTGCATAAAATGATATTTGGGAGTCATTTATTGGGAAGGCATATTTGGAAATTTCGTATTTTTGAAAGAAACTATGTTCTAAGCATTTCTCTTTATTAAATATACATATATATACATTTAGAGAAAGTATGTTTTCAAAGGAGATCTTTCTATACTGAAATGATTATATCTTCAAAGTTCTCAATATGAACTGTTGTTTAAAAGTTTCCACCAGTTTATTGATTTTAGAATTTAAGGCTCGATGTGAACAAACAGACGCAGAGTCGAGTTATTAGTGTTTGCTATTATGTTGTGTTTTTCTTCCGGTTTGGCTTGTTTTGTTGTCCATCTCTCTGTGTATTTTTATGTTATTATGTTGGTTAATTTATGTAATTTCCTTCCGCATTATATTGTCATTGTTGTAAATTATTCCGTGAAGTCTTAGATAGATGTAGTGTTCGGTTATTTCTATAGTCATGTCAGTTTATGTTGTAGACCAGTGGTGTCTTGACTAGTCCTCGTCACTACTTCATCGAGGTTAGTCTTGATACTTACTGGGCAATGTTGTGGTGTGCTCATACTACACTTCTGCATATTTTTGTGTGCAGATCCAAGTAATTATTGTTAGTAGCTGCGTGGATGATTGCCGAGGAGACTCAAGGTAACCTGCTGTTGCGTTCCAAGGCTTCAGAGTCACCTTCTTTTCGTATTTATTATTCATACCCTGTTGTATTCATTCCGAACAGTGGTAATTAGAGATTTTTGAATAAATTCGTAGAGCTTATGACTTGTATTATCGATTTTGGGAAACTTTGTAAATTCTGTCAAGATTTCCTTATCGAGACTGTTAAAGTTCTTTTATTATTGTTATTGTTCTAAATGTTAGGCTTACCTAGTCCTTAAGACTAGGTGCCATCACGATACCCAACGGAGGGAAATTTGGGTCGTGACAATAAGGTAGGTAAGGATGACACACGTTCCATTGAGAACGTTTACTTGATAGACGGCTTGAAATATAGCCTGATCAATGTGTCACAACTGTGTGACAGAGGTAACCTGGTTGCATTCACTTCTACAAAATGCTTTGTAATTAATCTCATCACTGAAAAGATTGTTTTGCAGGAAAAAAGAGTGAATAATATCTATATCATAGACTTGTCCACACTATCAGAAAATGAATTAACATGCTTGAGTGTGCTGGACAGTTATCCTTTCCTTTGGCACAAAAGACTTGGACATGCTAGTCTAAATCAACTCAACAAATTTGTCTCCAAGGACTTGGTGATAGGCCTCCCTAACATTAAGTTCAAGGAAGACAAAGTTTGTGAGGCTTGTGCAAGGGGGAAGCAAGTAAGATCTTCCTTCAAAAGCAATAAAATGATAAGCACCACCAGGACGTTGGAACTGGTCCATATGGATCTATGTGGTCCTATGAGAACATTAAGCAGAGGTGGTAATAAATATGTAATGGTGCTTGTTGATGACTATTCTAGATTTACCTGGACACTATTCCTAGCATCTAAAGATGAAGCATTTGATATGTTTATGTCTTTTGTTAGAAAAATTCAGAAACAATTAGAAAATCAACTTGCATCAATAAGGTCTGATCATGGCACTGAATTTGAAAACGCCAAATTTGCTGAATTTTGTGAAAATGCCAAATTTGCTGAAAATGCCACATAGATCATAACTTTTCTGCCCCCAGAACTCCACAACAAAATGAAGTAGTTGAAAGAAAGAATAGGACACTTAAAGATATGGGTAGAACCATGCTTCTTTCTAGTAAACTACATCATAGCTTCTGGGCAGAAGCTATAAACACTGCATGCTATATCATAAATAGGTGCATGACTAGACCACTTGTAGAGAAGACTCCCTATGAGTTACTTAAAGGGAGAAAGCCCAATATATCCCATCTTAGGGCTTTTGGTTGTAAGTGCTTTGTGCACAACAATGGCAAAGATTCCCTAGGTAAGTTTGATCCCCGAAGTGATGAGGGAGTATTCTTGGGATATTCTTCATATAGTAAGGCTTATAAAGTGTATAACAAACAAACTATGTGTGTTGAAGAAGGTGTGCATGTTGTTTTGATGAAACTAACATTCTCTTTGAGAGACAGGAATAAGAAGATGAAGAAATTGGGCTGGTCAGAAACTCAGACCAAACTGGAGCAACATTGGAAGATGGAACAGGTCCATCTACCCCGGGCAACTTGACAGGAGGAACTCAACAGCAAACCTCATTGGAACCTGTCCTTGACCCTTTTCCATAGCAACAAGGCACTATATTATCATCAAGTTATGACCAGTTGGTTGTAAAACCACACAGATATCAAAGTTCTCACCCCATCGAGAACATCATAACTGATCTAACATCTGGAATCAAAACTAGATCCTCTCTGAAAAATCTGTGTGCTTTTGATGCTTTTCTATCCTTGATCGAACCCAAAAACGTTACTGAAGCTTTGCAGGACGCAGACTGCGTAAATGCCATGCAAGAAGAACTCAATCATTTTGAAAGAAGTCAGGTTTTGCATCTAGTACCTAGACCATTAGATAGATCAGTGATTGGCACAAAGTGGGTCTTCAGAAACAAACTTGATGAAGATGGAACTGTTACAAGGAACAAAGCACATAGATGTTAGGCACCATTTCTTAAGAGACAACTATGAGAAGGGAATGATCTCTATTGAATTTTGTGCTACTGATAAACAAATTGCTAACATCTTTACTAAAGCACTAAGTAGAGAGAATTTTGAAAGGAACATGTTAGAGTTAGGGATGATTAAGATCACCTAATTGAACCAGTTCAAAACAAAAATGAAAAAAAAATGATTTTTTTTGGCTAGGAATTTTGAAATTTGTGTGAATAATCAGAATACTATAAACAACATACTCTCTTTCTATATGTTAATATGACTTCTTAGTTACTAATGATGTTTTTCTATTTTTTGAAAATTGAGTCTTAATCAAGAGATTCTAACAAGATAAACATGGTTCATCGATGTTGGTTCATCTGACAGACGAGGTATGTGCTCACCACTATACACATATTGAAATATTAATAGTTATTCATTAGCAGGACTTTATTTATAACAAGCTCTTTTTCTAGTATTTATCCTAAATTTGAACCTGTTTCGTCTGCCCAAAAGAGTCCAATCGAATTAAAGAGCTTAGATTATAGGGTAGTCATAACCGTCACTTTTTCACTGACATTTCTGAACCAATTAGACTTCTTCTTGACCCAAATTACACTCGTTGTGTATTAATTAACCATTCCTTTATAAACCTATAATCATCACTTCTCTAAATCATCATTCACTTCTTCTCCTCAAGTCATAATCGTCGAACCCCTTCCAACTTTCTGCTTAAACATCTTGATCTTAATCTTCTTCCTTTCTTCAACAAATATTCATCAATGGCGAATACTCCACCACCCGCTTCATCCTCCTCCACCACACCTGATTATACTTCTTCCACCCCATCTCAATCCCATCCCACCATCCCTCAAAACAATCATGTTTCATCTCCTCCACTCACCCCCGGTGTTCAACCTAGACCTAATCCAGAACCCAGGGGAAGATGTATCAAAATGCTCGCCAGAAAAAAAGTGGCTACTGGCTCTCTATCTAAGAAATTAAATGCTAAGCTTCAAGCCAACCAGGCTCAAGAATCTGAGAACTCCAATGACTCATTCAAGTAAGCAACTGAGGGGGAAACAATTGGTTCATCTGAGCATGCACCCGCCATTTCTGAAAATAGGTTTGTTCTGATTGGGTCTTTGGTGGATGTGGAAATTCCTGATAGGCGATGAACATGTGGTAAAAATAAAATTGTAAAATAAAATGAGATAGAGGGAGGAGGAAGTACTGTGAGTGGAACAGGGGTAGAAGGTACTCCATTGGCAATTTGTGATACTGCTCCAGTGATAGTTGAAGAAGGAGCCAAAGATTTAGGGGGAAGTAACTCTGCTGAGGGGTCAGAAAATCTTCGACATGCTACTGAAGAACCTGATTCATCCATTGAGGAAACCTTGGCCGACCTTATGAGAAAGTACGGGGAGAGTTATAAACCCAAAAGAAGAGGACACCCAAGTCTAAGAAGGCTGAAACTTCAGTGGCGAGTAAGAAGAGAAAAGCCATTCCCTTAGCTAAAACTTCCATTCCTAGAGGACGTACTACAAGGAGTGCAATTAGGCAGAGTGAAGAGGAGTTGCAGAAATCTTTGAAGGAGAGTAAGAGAAAGAGAGCTGAAAAAGGGAAGGCAAAAGTGTTTGAGCCTGTAGAGGATGTTGAGGTTGAGGAGATGGACCTGGTCCATCAAGAAGAACAAATGGAAGATATTGAGGTTCAGACACCCAAACCCAAGAAAGCCAAGACTTCTTCCAAGAAGTCTGCATCCGTGTCTGCTACACCCTCAACTGTTGCCAAGAGGACTAGGTCAACACTGAAATCCAAGAAGGTTCAAATTGATGAAGAGGAAGATTGAACTGGTGAAGAAGCAGAGGAGTCTGGTAGAGAGAAAGACAATTTGACAAAATTTAGGAAGCGAACAATTCTAAAGGGGAGAATGTTGAAGGATCTGGAGGAGTCTGGCATGGAGGGCTGGAAGGAAATGGTCCTTAAGTTAGATGGCAGGCTGGATATAAGTGAGATTGTCGAGTTCATGGAAAATTCTGAGGTCAAGGATGGCAAGGTTTCCGGTCAGGTCAAGGGGACCAAAATCACCTTTGATGCCATAGAGCTGGGCGAAATACTTGGGATACTTTCTGAAGGTTATGATGATTATACAAGGCAGAAGTGGCCCAGCCTGGATGGTCTTTCATCTGCACTGCAAATTACCAGAAGGTTTAGTGACAATGTTGAAGAGGTGGAACGAAGGGTTGTGTACAAAAGCGAGATGAAGCCCAAGCACAAGGTGGTGTTTTAGTTCATCAACAAATGTGTACTGCCCATGCAAGAGGGAAGGCACATAGCAAACTATATGGATTTAACCCTCATGGAGTGCCTGGACAGTGGGAGGCAAATCAACTGGCCCTATTTCATTATTCGGTTGCTGAACAGAGTGGTAAATTGATCCAAGGCCCATGCCATCCAATATGGTTTCATCCTAATGACTGTTCTGGCTCACTTCAAAGTTCCCCTGAAGAAGGAAGAAATGGCCACTGTCAAGGATCATTTTGGGAAGAACACGCTTCTGGCATGTGACTATATTGTGAATGTTCCTGACAATGAACGTGGTTCACCAGAAGATTACCTGTGAACAGTAAGGTCAGGACGCTTGTACCAGAAAATGGGGTTAAGGATGCTGAAATTCTTTGACTGAAGACCTGCCTTGCAGAGGTTGAGGGTGAGAGAGATGCTCTCAAAACTGAACTGGCCAAAGAAAGGGAGAAGAATGAAGGGATTCTTCAAAATATGCTCTCCTTTCTCCATGAAAAGAACCCAACCTCTACCCCTTCCCAGCCTTTGGTGTCCAGTGACTTGTCTTCACCCCTCTATGACCCAGATTCGGGATTTTTGTTTTTCTATCTTTTGCTCATGATTGTAACTGCTTTTATTTCTTTGTGTGTTTGGTGGCTGAATTATGATTTTATCAATGGATTTTTCTGTTTCTGCTCTTATTTTTTTTGTCTCATTTTCTTTGATAGTTTGCATTCTTGGTTCACTATTGATGATTAATCCACGTTTGCACTTGCAGATGCCCAAGTGGCCATGAGTAATTCTTATAAATCTGGTAATTCTAACATTTTACAACTTTTCGATGTTGCCAAAAGGGGGAAGATATGGTATATTGAACAATGTGATATTTATAACCTAATGAACCTAGTTCTTTATGATAAATGCTTAATACTCTAAAAAGTGTCAATGTTGGATTAAAGTGATTACAGGCATAAGCACAGAGTTTGTCATCATCAAAAAGAGGGAATTTGTTGGATCAAAAAGCTGAATGGTTTTGAAGATTGACAATGGAACTCAGAGTTGAACCAGGTCCATCAATGGAGACATGGAGACATGCAGAGTTAAGGGTACGCGAGGTGCACAAGCAGGAGATAAATGAAATCTGTGATCTAAAGAGATATCTCCTGATCGAAAAGGTTGCAAATTGATAAGGAGATGGACTCATTATTCAGTAAGAACAGAATCAAGATAAGGGAGGATTTAGGGAGTTGAGATCAACTAGAACTCTTCCACCAAGGAAGAGTAGCATCCTAATTCTAGTGAATATATTTGTCTACTAATCCTATATATTGTTCAGTGTTCTTCATGTACAGGCATGCACAAACGCAGAAGAAAAACAAGATTTGAGAACAAAATTACCAAAGCAATTTTGCAAACAGTTCGTGTGAGAATTGAGTGTGCGACGCTGAAGCTACTTGAACCAGCTAGAAGAACCAGTTCCATCTGTTATCTTTTAGTCTAGTTTATTTGTAGTAGGTGATTACAAATTGTACCTTTCAGATTTATCTAGAAGCAATTGTAATAGGTACTGAGTGTTCAAGTTATAGTTAACTTGAAGTTTGTCGCAAATAGCTAGAGGCTAGTTTTCCACAAGGGGATTGGAGTTAGTCCTTAGGTTTACAAAAGAGTTTTTTTTGTAAATGTTGTTTGGCTCATTGATTTAGTGAAGAGTTTGGGAAAATCCTACTACGAAGTAGATCGTGGGTTTTTCACCTTTTGAGCCAGGTGTTTTCCACGTAAAATTGTTGTGTTCCTTTAATTCTGCAATTATTATTCCGTAAACTGTAGGAGTTGGAATACGTAGAAGAACCTGGTCCTTCTATAACTAATGCACACGAAAATTGGACACCACACAAATCACCCCACCCCCTCTTGTGGGGTATTGACGTATAGAATATCATGGTAGTTATTCACAATATATATACACAATACACAGGGAATAGAAACAAATGGATTCCATTTTCATTTCTCTCGATCTATTCTTCCTCTTTATCATATTCTCTCTTCTTATAATCTCAACTCTCTCTCTCTCTCTCTCTCGCGCGCGCGCGGTTGTGGAAGCTAACATGGTATCAGCCACCGGCGTTGATCTAAATCGCAGCTCAAGTTTTGCTCCAGTCTTCTCAGAAACCTCGATTCAGCAATTTATGAGCTAGGGTTTGTGAATTGAGTGAAAATTTCTCAGAGTTGTTCACTATAGTTCTCCGAATTTCTTGCTGCTAGAAAATGGCAATTGGAGATGAGTCTAGTCCCTCGAATGGTGTACCTTCTCTTCCTACCACGGGAAATGGTAATTTGGGCACTGGTACCACGAGTTTTCCAACAATCAATCACAATCATCAACTATTCTTACAGCCAACAGCACTCTAGGGAGTACATTGATATTTCTTTAGCTTACTGGATCTGACAATTATGCCCTATGGAGTCATGCTTTGAGGATTGGCCTTTTAGGTAAGTGCAAATTAGGCTTTTTTATGGTCGGTTTCCTAAAACTAGGTTTGAACCTGAATTACATGATCAGTGGGAAAATGTTAAGGCAATTGTTCTGTCATAGTTCATGAAATCTGTTAGACCATGCCTATTGAGTAGTATTTCGTATGCTTTTGATGCTCAAAAGGTTTGGGAGGATCTCAGGGAAAGATATAATAAAGTCAATGGTTCTAGAGTTCTATATCTTCATAGAGAAATTCATAGTCTGGCCCAAGGAACCATGACAATTGATGATTATTTTTCTAAACTAAAAGATATGTGGGATGAATTTGATGCACTCATGACTTGTACTGAATCTAAGAAATATTCTCAGCATATTGAAGCTCATAGATTACTTCAGCTTTTAGTTGGTTTGAAGAAACCTATGCTCAAGCCAGAAGCCAAATTATAATGATCTATCATGTGCCTAGTATAAACAAAGCATATTCTCTGTTTGTTGATCAAGAAAGTCAGAGAAATCATACAACCTGTCAGCAGTCTAAGCTAGTTATTGAAGGGATAGAAAGCACAACATTGTATAGCAATAAAGGGAATGGAGCTTCTGGTGGTAACAATAAGTTAAAGAAAAGTAAAGTCCAATGTGAATACTGTCATTGCAAGGGACATACCAAGGATAATTGCTACAAACTCATAGGGTATCCACCTGACTTCAAGACCAAAAGGAAAGGGCCTGCATTTACCCCTGGTCTGTATGCCAATGGTGTTGTTACACCCCATGTTTTTGTATGTGAGAGACGTCGTAAGTCAACTGATATAAAGATCAGAAATGAGATCATGTTTTAAAGTACATAAAGTAAGTTAATCATAATACCATGGATGTTACAAATATTTAATATCATGAATAACAAGAACCAAAAGGGTTGGAAGGCTTAGAAGCTAAACCAATTGAAGAAAATAAGTTTCGTCGGAAGTCGACAAGTTAGGAATGTTATAACATGTACTGTTAGGGTGAGACTAGGTTGCTTAACATGATAAGGACGTTATGTTATGAGTTATGTTAGTCATGTGATATTCATGTGTTATGTTTTGAAGTCAAGCAAGTTTTGGAACAAAAGTCAATGAAAGTCATCACAAGTTACGTTCATAAGTGGTTCTGAAATTTGAGCCAAATATAACTACGAATTTATCCAATATAATTAGAGTTACGGGTTGTTCTGCCCATAAAATTGAATATCTATGAGTGTATTTTCTAACGCATCAAACCGTTCGTCAATAAGACATTGGGGAAGAGAGATATTTGTAGTTTCGCGAGACTGCGTAGACTGCATAGGTGACAAGTAGGCGTGTCACTAAAGTTTTTTGAGCAATACATTTCGTGTGTTATATGAGATCTTTTTGGGACATATTATATACCAAATTTAAGGTCTTGGAATTTAGTTTATAATTCTCTTAACCATTCATTCATACGACATCCGAGTAAAAACAAATAAGCGTCGGAAGAAGGGCCAATGCTAGGGTGCCAAGATAGCGCACACACACACACACACACACACACACACACACACACACACATATATATATATATATATATATATATATATATATATATATATATATATATATGGGTTTTAAATCGTCTTTATCTTCATATTTCGTAAAACGCCCAAAAACTTACCCTTAAGCTCTCTACAAGATTTTCCAAGAAGATTAACATCCCGGGTACGAAATCAAGAAGCGATAACATTAGAACGATCTCTACGACGTAAGTATCGCTATATCGCCTCTCTTTTTCTTTGCAGTTTGAGTTTTGGAAGGTACTTCATAGTTAAGAAAATGCCTAATTTATGTATTTAGGCTTTTAAATATTATGGAAGGTTGATAAATTTCTTTCATAACAATTAGAACTCATTGACGGTGATTGGAAGCCATGAGTTTGATTTATTTCACTTTTAGTGGATTATTTTGTAGTCCACCCGTGTTGTCGGTTTTGTGGTATATTGTGATGGAGATTAGGTTGGAAAATGATGCATACATATTGTTATTGTTGTTGTTTGTATATGGTATTGGAGGAGGGCCATGTTACAGAGGAGATGCTGCCCAAATTTAAGTAAATGAGCTACTAGTTTAAGTTGCGGAGTTAGCCTTTACTCAGCACTGATTTTGAATCTCCTTATGTTGTGGTAGTTTGCGTTGAGTTGTTTGAAGATTTGCTTGGAAGGCATTAAGGACTTAACAGAGTTAAGGTATGTTAAGGAAAAACGTTTCCTTCATTTTGGCATGATCACGTAACTACATGGGTTTGATAACGAGGCATAAAGATAAGTTTGCATTCCTTTTCTTAGGTACATTAACCTAATCTCATATGTTACAGTATTCTCCCTTATTTGGACTTTCTATTTAGTTAAATATTGTCTTCTTTCAGTCAATATATTATATGTCTATATATACAGTATTAAAATATTTTCACCACCATCGAGCTATAATCGGTGGGTAGGCCCCTATTGGGCAACCTCTAATCAGATGGTAAGTTATATACCCAGCCTACTGTGGCCGAGCGCCTATGAGCGAGCCCAGAATGGCCGAGATGCAAAGTCTTGTATGGCTGAGCGCCTATGATCTAGCCTACTACGGAAGAGGAGTTACACATACCGAGTCTTATCGGCCGAAGAGCCATTTTACTTACTATATTGAGAGAGATGAGTCAGTATCAGCAGGTAAGCATATCTTCAAATTATATTTGACTCCCAAGTACTTTCAGTTATTATATTATCAGTTCGGTTTTAGATTTCAATTATTATGTTCCTTACATACTCGGTACATTATTTCGTATTGACGTTATTTTTTCTCGGGATGCTGCATTTCATGTCTGTAGGTCCTGATAGATAGCTAGATAGACCTTCCTAGTAGACAATCTCAAACATCAGCTTGGTTTGTAAGCTCCACTTCCTCGGAGTTACCAGGTCTATACCTTGGAGTCCATTTTATATATACAAGATTGATGGGTAGGTCGAGGCCCTGTCCCGACCATGATACAATTCAGTTATCCCTAGAGGCTTGTCAACAAGTCCAGTACATTTTTTCTTATATCAGTATTTTGGCTTTACCAGCCCTATGTAGATGTTTAGTTTGGTATTGCTGGTTATAGATGTTATTTTTTAGATGATTCATAATATGGCCTCATCGGCCAAAGTTGAGGATTGCCCCTCCAGAGTTTAGAGTTATAGAGTGGTACGCTCGGGCCAAGTAAGGCACCGGGTGTCGACCATGCCTCTTCAGGTTTGGGGCATGATAAACTTGGTATCAGAGCAGTTCTATCCTAGGGAGTCTACAAGTCGTGTCTAATAGAGTCTTGTTTATGGGTGTGTGGTGCACCACAATTATAAGCACGATGCTACAGGGTATTTAGGACTTTCATTCTTTCTTCTTACTCTAGATCGTATGGTAGAGCTCAGATGTTAGAATTAAAACTCCTAAATTTTATTTTATTCGTAATACAACGATACCTACATCCAGAAAGACAGTTGGTAAGAGATTGAATGTGGATGTGGAAGAGTTGAGTCATAGGAACTTGATTTTGCATCATGGCTTATGATGAGTAAAAGTGAGGTCTTCAGCAGGCCATGTGTGTACTATGACGTGGAAGATTATTGATAAGGAACCCTAAGGAATGAATATCTATCCACCTGTATGGTAAAAAGCAATAAGAGAATCAGAAGGTAGACACAACTTTCAACAAGTAAAAGAAGCAAGGTGAAGAAGGGTACGTAGTACCCAGTTAGTGAAGATTATCAATATTTAAAATTCAGGCAGAGAAATATAAGCACTTTGAGTTACTTTCCATAGTAACAGAGATGCATACAATTGGCCACACCCATCTCAGTTATGCCCTGTGGGAGCTAACATTTATTGTTTAAGAGAAGGATGGGACATCGGGATCCGGCTGGGGTTAGAGTAACCTAAAATGGTGGATGGATTGTTATCATTAGCTAAACTTTTTGAAGGATAGTGCAAACATGGTAATCAATCTCCTTGAGAGGAACCTGGATGATGCACTCTAGAATAGAACAATCAAATATGAATACTAGAATGTTCATAAATTTCAGAAGACAGGTAGTGGAATCTTAGAAGGAATAAATACTTACCTTAGTATAGCTCACGTCCCTAGTCAAGAGAGAATGTTCGGTGACCCAAAGAGCCATTAGATGCAGCAAGAAGATCTAAAACCGAAAGAATGTTTTGTTGAAGTTTTCAGAATAAGGTTATAAACAAAGATATTAGCAGGAGAATAAAAAGAGAGTAAATGAAGTATTAAGAGTAACATGTGATAAATTGGTGATAACGGTGATTCCAAATATGACAGGATGACAGAGTCTATAGTCAAGTGAAGGAAAAGACAACAGGTGATAAGCCTTGAGACCATAAAGAGTATAAGCCATAAAGTCATATCCTTATTTCGAGAAATGATTTGGTGACTCCAACATGATTACTAGAAGGCTAAGTTCGACCTCCAGAGTAATAGAAATTAGTATGGGCTAGTAAACAAAAAAAAAATCGAACATGATTTAGGGACTGAAGGATTTTATAATAGTCGGCATCGTGAGAATTTCATAGGTCACGTTCCGGAAATAATAGAATAGACATCGGAAGAATAACCTTTAAAGGTCATTCAGGAAGACGCTTCCCTAAAGCAAGCACTGTGAGCAGAGTTAAGCTTAAGGGACCAAGTGTGCTAGTTACACTAGGTCACCTTCGTGCATAAAAAATTCAGTTATCCGGGGAATAAAAGGGTTACTGCAAGGCGAGTAAGAGTCAGTGAAGACGTGAAAAGATGTCGAAGAAGAAGAGGTAAAATATTTATAAGTAAATCTTCATAGCGTTAAATGTTAATGCTCCCCTAAAGGGGGGAAGATGGTGTGATAACGTATTAAGTCGGAGTTAAGTGGTTCAGGTAACTATGAAATAGTAAAGGAAGAATGCGGTAAAAGGGGCAAAAGGAATGATATTGCATTTATTCAGATTCTATAGATATGCTACAACTCCAGAACATTATGCAAGCACGACGCCGGGGAGAGGCAATAAGGGTTCCCACACCAAATGTTATTGATAAATAAGTGTGAATGAACATTTGACATTAGGAGTCAGTGCAAAAGGTAAGTTAAGACAAAAGACATAACCAAAGAGAGGTTATGCAGAATATAAACATGAGCATGGACTGACGAAAAGTTAGTAGTTGATTCAGGAAGAGCTTAGTTATGGCTAGACAAAAGGTCTCAGATAAATCAGTAGATCATGCAAGATAAACATAGTAAAACTTAGCATAGGAAATCAGTCTCGCAGACACGAAATTGTAATCCTTGAGAAATATTCATATAGGAGTTGGAGTGGTAAAAGGTACCAGATAAGTGTTACAGAAATAAAAGAGAGTTCCACTAGGGAGACAATCAAAATTTCAGTTTAGAAGTAACCCTACGAGCATAAGGGCGCAGAGATAAGTAACTAAGGATAATTATTAGCGAGTAAGTACATCAAAAAATTTACCGGGTATACGATGTAAAGCTCCCAGCTTTACAAGAGTCAGAAGGTCTTCCCTAAGTGCTACAACGAAATACTAGCTGAGGAAATAAGGAATAAGGATTCAACATAAGCATAGTGACCTAAAGAAGAAATGATCTTGTATCAATGGTCTCACTACGGCATTGTAAGCACTCCATAACAAAGTGGAACCTGTCGTGAATAAGGAATGAGAAGTAAAATCAAAAGTAACAATTGAGATCATATAATTTGCACGAAATTCCAAAATATGTGGGCACTAAGGTAAGCCAAGTATTCATGAAACAAGTGGCGAAACGACAAGGAAAGGTAATTGCTTGCTTTTAAAGAAGATTGAGAAGGCGTGAAAGGAATTACTCGACCAATGAACTAGAGTTAGTTACATTAGGAACACGCTTAGAATTCGGAGTATTATCCATACAGCATATATGTTGACATTCGTACAGTTATGGGAGACTTCAGTATAGGTTAAAAGAAAGAATTGATTCCACGTTACAGACAAGGGCTTGAATTGTTAGAAGGTTATATCATGAATGTTCCATAGCGTCTAAAAAAGGCTAAAGTAATAACTAATACCCTGAGCTGCAGATCTGGGGATAGCTTAAGCCTACTTAAAGGCTGATAGAGAACACAAAACTAAAGAGTTACATCAGCTAAGTGAACCATGAGTCTGATTATTAGACCTAGATAATTATAGAAATCGTGATTAAGAACATTGTAGAATCAACCTTAATATCAAGGGTACAAGAGAGATAGTACAATAGCCATATTCTATAATGGCTCTACGATAAAGCCAGTTAGAAGAGCACCAGCCTCATAAGAAGTTAGTATGAAGCTCCCACCGGATTGTGTATGCACAAGAGGTGCAAGTATTATAGTATAGCTTCAAGTTGTGGATGTGAATCCTATCTATGTGGAAGGGTGGTTATGAAAGAGACAGAGAGACGATGCGAGATTTAATGGTAAGTAAGGTAAAAGTGAAGAAGGTACGAGATGCTCAAGTGAAGGAGGTTATGCATAGTCCATACTTCAGGTAGAGTTCTAGAAGCACTTTGATTCAGTATCCAAAAATGATATTGGTGTCACCAGTAGCATATATTCCACCCTATGGTTTCCAGGTATTAAGAGGTCTAGTTAGGAGGGTAAAGAAGAGTTAGAGACAACGTGATGTCTCGCTTGAGGTTCCATAATGATATAAGGGAATCTATGGTGTTAGCAAGTTAAAAAAAGGTTGCAAGTAGTATAAATAGATATATGTTGGTCACAAGCTAAAGTATGGTAGAGCAACAAGGTTTTAGGTGGACATGAGTGATAAGTAGGGATTTTAACCTATTATTTGCTCTATTTTACTTCTGTTTAGGCCAAAAATGCGTGAAGGTATTCCTAGAAACTAATGTAATATGCTTGCTTGCAGGGATTGTTCAAAATGAGCCAAAAGAATCATAATAAACTCATAAAGGAGTCAAAACTTGAACAAAAACCAAGATTGGGCCAAAAATGTGAAACGCGGACCGCACAAATATTGTATCGCCGCGAAAGCTACAACTCATTCACGAGCACTATTTCGATCCACGAAAGGAAGATTTAGAGAGATGGATTTTTGGGCTAAAACATGAATGCAGACATCGTCAGAAAGGTGCGGCCGCGAAAGGACCTATGCAGTCGCGATTGGAGTTACGCGGATCGCGGTTGCTGAGGTTTAGAGAGTTCACATTTCAAGCTAAAACAAGAAGGAAGTCTTTTACGCGACCACGATGGAAATTATGCGGTCCGCGAAACAATGCTCAACCCAGATCCAGAAGTGAAGAACGCGGATTGCGGTCAGAATTACGCGGCCGCGAAAGCAAGAGTGCGGCCGCGGTCGCGTATCCTCAGTAGGGGTATTTTTGTCCATAAATTTTAGCTTAGTATAAATAGAACTTTTTGTCATTTTTAGGTGATGTTGTGTATTTGCTGAGCATGTGAGACGGCTGGAACTTCCTTTTTGGGAAATTTTGTATTAGATTACCTTACAACATTAGATTTTCATCTTTTAATCTAGCATTATGAATTTTATCTTTTTCTCATCTTTGAATTCTGTTATTTCTATGATTAGCTAGACCCATAGCTAGGGTTGTGACCCAACCCTAGTGTGGGTATTTAATGATTATTGAATTTTAGGGGTTGAATGTTTATGAGTTAGTGATATTTAGCCTAGTTCTTGCTAGAATTGTAGAATTAGTGGATGCAAACACTGATTCATGCCTTTATGACTTAGTCTCTTCTTGAGAAAGAAGGAGTAAGTCCGGGAAAACTAGGCTAATAAGGAATTTTGGTGAACTCAAGAAATTGATAGTCTCAATTAAAGGGTTAAACCTATAGATAGTAATACCTAACTTGAGCTAATATCACATAAATTGCATGAATACCCATTTGGACTTGAGAAAGCCAAATTGGGCAAAATCCCTTAAACTACCGAGAGGTATTATCACGCCCCAAACCTGGGGAGGCGTGGCTGGCACCCGGTGCCAAACTGGCTTGAGCGAACCACTCTGTAACTCATTTTTTTCTTTTAACTATCATGGTCTAACATGTCCACAACTTATAATGTTCAACTATAAGTGGGCAAGGGTTGTATCAATGAACCATCATTCTTTAAACATGAATACATATGGGCCGTCAAGGCCTCTGACATACTGTACAATATGAACCTCTATCTACAAAGCCTCTAAGATTATATGACACAAAATGGGACAGGGTACCGGCTGGCCCATAAGTTTAGCAAAACTATGACACGATGACTCATAGACTCGACAGCACTCCAAATCAGGTGAAGTCTTATTGATCCTTCGTTGAATGCCAATCTCATCTACTATGAGGGCTCATCAAGTTGATTATCTATACCTGCAGGCATGAATGCAGTGTCCCCAACAAAAATATGTCAGTGTGAATAATGCACTGAGTATGTAGGCAGAACTGAAACAAAACAATAAGTCAACATTAATTAAAGACATATAAGAATCAACCTGAATTTTTGAAGTGCCACCGTATATGCATACTTATTATACTTATATATATAATTCTTGTCTTTGAGACTATTATCCATATCGTATGATGCATGACTTCCCGACTGATTAGTGGTAACTGCCCGACCGGCCTTCGCACGGTGGTAAATGTATGTTTGCCTGACCGGCCGTAGCTCGATGATAAATGTATAACTTCCCAACCGGCTGTAGCTCGGTGGTAAATGCATGACTGCCCAACCGTTCGTAGTTCGGTGGTAAATGAATATATATGTCTGCCCAACCGGTCGTAGCTCGGTGGTAAATTAATATATATGTCTGCCCAACCGACGGTAAATAATGATACATAACTACCCAACCAAAGGTAACTGCCCGACCGGTCATAGCATGATGGCAAATGCATGAAGATGCATGTATCACTATATTAAAAACATTAACATCTATATCATACACCTCAATGGAGACTTACAAACATACTTAGACATGCTTGAATATCACTTTATAGGAATAAATAACATAGATATACTTAACTGCTAAGAGTAGAATCACTTACGGAATAGCATTACTTTTACGTATCGTTACTTGGATCATGCCAAAAGAAGGAAGGACTAGCCTTAACATACCTGAATTGGTTCTCTTGTCAATCTCTCTAACACACATCTTTGCGAAAAACATATAACGACGAATCGAAGTGAGAAAAATCCGTATGATATTCTTGAGAAATATTGTAATGTGTTCTCTCAGTATTGCATCTTACGCTTTTTGAAGCCTTTATCCATTTGAAACTTAAAGCAATTTTCATGTAGAAATCAAGCTAATGTTGAAAGCAAATTCCTCATTTTTACTGTAAGTCTATAATAGCTAAAACTCGTAGACATAGTTACCCAAAGCTCGTAGCTAATCATAAATTTTGTCAAGTGTTTCAAGACATGCTATAGTTGGCTCAATAACTTAATTTATTTTGCCAAAATGAAATGATGCAACCACAAATTTATAGCCTCAATGAACTTTCGTAACTAATATGAAACTTCTGCCATGTATTTGAAGTTATGATAGCAATAGTAGTACCTATAGGTGTGGGCCCCACTTTGATTGATGACTTGGCCAAATAACTCTCCTAAATATGTCACCTCATTAAGTGAACCTATGTGTCATATTTTCCTAAGGCATTTGCTGCCAAATTACTAACATCCCATGTGGATGTTACCCCCTTTTAATTATCCACAAATCTCACTTAAATATTTATCCTCAAATTCTTAATTGATTTGATAATTTCCAACTCAAATCAATAATTAATTAATTAATTATCCACATAACTAAAAATTAGCTCAAATTACTTATAATATTACTCACTTTTAACACACTTTATATATCTTGCTATCATGGTCATGTGGTACATTGTGTGACACTAGTTCATAAATATGGGGTATTGTAGCTTGAACTGTATTCTATCTCAAAATGTCAAACTTTGACCAACCTCATATTCATCAACTTGTTTACCCTTTCACCTTCACGATTTTACTTTTCACTTGCTTGAAATAGCATAATACTTATAATCTCCAAATAATTTTGTCCTTGAACTGATGTCAATTTATCTTACGACAAATTCATCGTACAATACTACTGGGTGTCACATTGTCGTAATATAATACTGCGGAGCGTAACATCATCGTAATACTGCGGAGCATAACAGGTATATACTGAGTACTTGTTTGTGATAGCTATATTACAACCCCAAATTAATCATGTTTTTCCTAGATTCTTGCTACCCGTTAGATATCCACCTAGGCGAAAGTCACTACCCATGTCCTTTTAAACACTTGAAAACAAACATAAAAAATATTGTACTTAGCTTTAATAATTGCAAACAATATAATAGAAGTAGAAGTAGAATCAAAACCAACATGTGTGGAAGTGTAATTAAGAACAAAATATGCATCTAAATTTATATAAATACCTAGTTCTAAATAAATTAACTCCCTGTGAAAATCGATTCCGACCTTGTTGGGTAAAACTACATTGACCATCCTCGCTACTCAATAGTAGTGCAAGATTGGACCCGATCAAGGAGTAAGGATAAGAAGAGGTGATTGAGAAGGTGACGAGAATCCGTAAGGCCTCAGAATTAAGCCCATAAAAATAAGAGAGTTGATGGTTTCCGTAAGTTATAGAAAGATCTTATATAGCCTGAATGAACTCGAGGAGTTTAAGACTATGTGCATTTAGAAGAGATGAAATGTTGGCCTGGTAGGAGAATAAGGGTGTAATTGTGATAAATGTTAAGAGGATGACATTTAAGCTTTCGATTGAGTAATTATTCAAAGATAAGGAATTTCATAAATTGCATGAGATTAGAATACCCCTCATAAGATAAATCACATTGAAATGCGATGAAAATGCGGTTATTGAAGTATAGTATCGTCCCTAGGTGGATCAAGAAAATCACTTCAGATGTTCCCCGATAAGACGTGAGCCCTAGTGACAATATGTTACGTAAGATTTCAAGTTATTAGTGGTGGATTATAGATCAACATTAAGTTGGATCAACAATAGATGGATAAAAGTCTCAAAGTATGAGATGCGATTAAGGTGTCATGCTTAAGATGAATAGTAATGAGGAAGCATTAATGGACTTACATTTATACATATAGGATAAGCAACGAGAGAATAACCTGGAGTTGGATAGCAGAACTTGGTAATAATAAATCAAAGTAAGTGTTGTGGTTTATTATAAGCTACCTAAATATAGTAAAGGCATAAACATAGCTAACCGAGGCTATGAAACACGATATAGCAATAGTCGTAAGTTCGACAAGTACTGAACGAAGAACTTTAGTATACCTATAAATGCCTAGAGGGACAACTTTCCATAGTTCTGTATATATTCACAAAGTGGAGCCTAGAGATTGGCTAAAAGCCGGAGGAAGTAGGAGAGAAAAGTTGCATAGGCGCTCGTACAAGGACAAAGTCGTATAGGCTGCATGAGAGAAAGTATCAACAATTACGAGATTGGAAGAATTCCAACCACATGTCATGGTGTGAGAAAGAGGCCTAAAGGGGGGAATACCCTGGCCTTTGGATTTATTCGTAAAACAGTGTTCTAGAGGGCAAGGATAGTATTAAGGTTGATAATTTATATGAATCCACCAAACTGTATAGAGACCTGGTCCTACATCAGATCCCACAGTGCTGACTACTAAAAAGTAAGTAAATGAGACACAGGATTCTTAGGTGGAAAAATCCCAACTCAAGGGGAGAAAAACCACAACCTACACTGGCAGGATTTCAACTTCACTAACTTGCAATACTCTTGTTACAAGCCACTTTGTAATGACTCTAATACAAATACTTCAACCTCACTAACTTGTAATACACCTACTACCAGCCATTTTGCAACTCACTAATTACAAAGACTTCAACCTATGACTAACTCTAGTCACAACACAAACTCAGCGGGTTCATGTTTTTGAGTTTCCTAAAACAGAGCTTCTAAGAAAGAAAGATAGGAATTAAAATGAAGAAACAATACAAGATTACAACTCAACTAAGGACATAGATAAACTCATAGTGGAACTGGTCCGCAGTGGAGTTGTACTCTTGTTCTTGACACACTTGGGACTTCAATGCCGGATGAGATCTTGAATGCTTGAGAGAATATCAGTAAATGTTCAAGTGAATGTTTGGTTGCCATAATCCTTATTATTATACTTCAATGACATCACAAGGATGATGTCCACACTTGGTTGGTACAAGACCCTTCCCAATGGGAAATGACTGTTGCACTATTTCTGCACTGTAGCGTGCACAGTTGCAGGCAGTCACTTTCCAACTGTAGAGTTGACTTCGTACTTCTGTCAGGGAAACACCAGAGGATCAGGTCCCTGAAATGGTTCTTGTATATCCAAAGTCACACAGCTAAAATTAGCTTAAGTCCATTGCTGAAGAATTGTACCAAGTATGCATTAGGTCCTTTATCTGGTTCTAGACAAGAAGTTTGTTAGATCATCAAAACATAAAACTGTGGAACCTTAAACCCATCAATTTCCCCCTTTTTGATGATGACAAACTTTTGAAATTGATAACCGTTTATAGATCTTGACGTAACCATATGAAGTGCCAGGAACATCATATGTTCCCCCTGACTCTATGCTTCCCCCCTAATCACCTGCTTCAATTTTCAAGTTATCTCTATATCTTCCCCCTTTTGGCATCATTAAAATACATAAGTAGGCAAAAAAGCATAAAGAATTCTAACATGGCTAACTCATGTCACATGTGTGCAAACAACATGGTAGAAAAGAGAAGCAGAAGAAAGACAAGCATTTCACTAGCAAAAAGAGAGTTGTTGCATTGATAATATTTTTTTTTAAAACATAAGTCATTGTTGTTACAGCAAAGACTAATTTGGACTGATTCAAATGGGAGCAGCATCAGTGCGATCCAACATACCATCACAAAAAGAATAAAAAAAGAAACAACGGCCACAAACATCAAAACACAAGATAACTGGTCCCTGAGGGGGTCCTGGGGGAACTAGAAGAAGAAGGCTTGGAGGAGGAGGCAACAATGGTTTTGAGAACAAGGTCCATGCGGGCATTGGCAGACATCTGTTCCTTAAGTAGTTTCTCCCTCAGGTTCTCCGCCTGTTGCCGAAGTTCAGCATTTTCCTTAGCCAGACGAGCAACTTCTTCATTGGAAGAATTGGCAGACCCAGATGCTCCAACAGCCTCACTAAGCTGAGTTTCAAGTATGGCGTTCCTAGCCTTCAACCTTCTAATTTCTTCTGTAGCTCTATTCTGAGCATTGATGAGCTGAGAAATCATCTAAGTGCTTCCCCAAATCTTTTCTATGCACTCGCATTCTTCCAGAGTTGTTTTAGAGAAGGATTGCTTTCTGGTTCCTACTCTTGGATTTTCCAAAGGTACCTTGAAGAACTTGAAGACCCTAGTGAGAAGAAACCCATATGGAAGCCCATGGTTCTCATACTAAAAATTCGCCACCTTTTGCATGTGCTCGATCATAATGGACGGCAAATTTATGGATTTGAACTCATCAAGAGCCTCTATGAGGTAAAAATCAGACTTAGAGGTTATAGACCTCCTCTCGGCATGGGGAAGAAGAACTTTGTTGACCAGTTCAAAAAGGAGCTGATACACAGGAAGCATGCCTTCTTGTGCACTTGTTCCCCATGTTGGATAGCCTGCTCCTTCACAATAGCACACCTAAAGTTGGCTCCACAAGCACCCTTGACTAAGGACATCCCTTCACACGAAACTTGGACAACTTTCCCTAACACAGAAGCATCAATCACCATGTCGACTCCATTGACTAGCACACAAATCTGATCCCTTGCAACAGTGAAAAGGGTTGCATAAATATTTTGCACATCATCTTCATAAACCTTAGGCACATCCTCCTTAAAAAAATGACCCCATTGTTGAAATTCTACCATCTCCAAAACCTGCCTCATTCCATCCATTTTCGAGATTTCTGGGTCAAGCATACGACCCCACAAGACTTTTTGAGTCCTCCACCGTTCTCTACTAAATCCCACTGTCACTTGGTATCATTTTCTTAGAACCAGGTCCTCCAACAGTTTCCCACTTCCTTTTTCTAGATTTTTCCACAAACTTTCCTTTTCCACAAGCAGCGATCAAAGTGTCACCCTCAAAAGTATCTTCCTCCTCCACAACCTTTTTAGACTGACCACCACTCTTCACAGGCTTTCCACTCTATTTTTCAACAGCTTCCTTGGAAGCACCAACCACAGATTTTTATACTAGGTTCCTCTACAGCATCCTCATCAACTTCCACCACTGGAACATTTTTATCAACCACAACTTTCGCATGTTTCATTAACCTCTTCTTCTTTTTCTTGCTGCTCCATCTACTTTTCTGTAAAGCAGACTCAAAAGCCTCCTTCTTCTGCAACCTAGTAGTTGGTCGCTTGGAAGAGGGCTCAGAAGTGACTGTTGGCTTCCTTATTTTTAAGCGAGATCTAAGACCCTTGTCATCTTCATCATCCTCGTCAAACGGTACCTCAATAGGTTGAATGGACTCTAATGGCTTAGTGTAGAAGATATGCTCCTGACTTGTTTCCTCAGGATGAGACACAGATTATCCAACACATTTTTTAGGGGCTTTTTCATGAACCGGAGATTCAAAAAGTACCATGGTTCCTTCATCCCCTAAGAATGGAGTTTCTTCCCCCTGCGACTCAGGCAGAAGAGAGGGTTCTTAACGCGTAAGGCTTTCAGCAGCGATAGCCATGATATTTTATGATGCTTCTTTTTCGAGGGACTTCATGGGAGCCACTGAGTCCAGGACGAAAGAGTTCAAGTACTGGTTAGGATCTTCATCAGAGACCCCTGATTCTTGAGGGATGGCACCTTCCAATTCTCCCTTGTTTTGATCAAAAGGAGGAGGAGAAATAGGGTTAACGTCAGGGAAGTCGGAAGTCTCATCTATGGGGAGAGAAAGAGTGTTGGACAAAGGTGTAAGGGAGACAGGAGATGAAGAAGAAACAGGTGTAGACACATTGGTATCAGGGGTAGTAGAGGAGAGGTTTTCTGGTTGTGACGCTAAGGGAGATGGAGAGGTGGTAACAGTGTTGTTGATCGGAGTGAGGGGAGGTGTTTCATCGGCCATGGTGAAAGAAGGATTTGAGAGTTCTGAGAGGATGCATAGATACAATGAGAGGTGGTTATTCAAAACTCTGGAAGTGAGAGGGTTTTATGGAAGGAGGAGCTAATAATGAGAGGGGAGAGGAACGGGTTCTGAAGGGTTTTGAAATGGCGGTAGGTTTGTGGGAATACGTAACGTGCAGTAATAGTGAAAGGATTTGAGAGACAAGACGTGATATACATGTTATGAAAAGTCGGATGATGTGGAAGATGAATTAATTTTGTTATCTTTTGAGATATGCATGAGAAAAAACACATTACTACTAACCTATGGTACAGGAACCAGGTTCCTGACCTATTTTTGTTAAAAGATTTTCGCAACTCTCTTTCGTAGCTCAACATTGTACCTTTATCTTCTATGATCATCATGCGTGTCTACTTGCAACGGTATAGATGTGAGTTACGCTTGGTCAGAAAACACTTTAGCTAATTTTACTTGAGTATGACTTTCATAGCCATATGAGGAGAATCAGGTTCTCAATTAGGTTTGATTAACCCTAGTGCCATCCTATTTCTCTCAAAGTGTTCCCTACTTAGAGCATTGGTAAAGATATCTGCAAGTTGATCTTCAGTGCGGCAGAACCTCATACAGCTAAGCCCATATTCCACATTGTCTCTGAAAAAATAATGTCTGACATCAATGTGCTTGGCTCTCTTGTGTTGAACCGTGTTCTTTGCCATGTTGAGAGCGCTGGTGTTGTCACATAGAAGTGGTACACAATCAATGTATACTCCAAATTCCTCCAATTGTTGTTTGATCCAGAGTAGCTGAGAGCAACATGAAGCTGCAGCAACATATTCACTTCAGCTGTTGAGAGAGATACTGAGTTTTGCTTTCTTGTACCCCATGAGATCAGACATGATCCTAGGAAATGAGCCATTCCAGGTGTTCTCTTCCTGTCCACCAGGTAACTTGCATAACCAGCATCGGTATAACCAATAAGATTGAAATTGTCACCCGAGGGGTAATTTAGAACCAGGTCCTGTGTGCCCTTGAGATATCTTAGAATTCGCTTAGCAGCCTTTAGGTGATATTCCTTAGGATTTGATTGGAACCTTGCACACAGACCCACACTAAACATAATATCTGGCCTGCTGGTAGTAAGATAGAGTAGAGATCCAATGATTCCTCGATACATTGTTTGGTTCACAAATGACCCAGATTCATCCATGTCCATCTTGGTGGCAGTAGAAATGGGGGTATCAATCACTTTTGATGCTTCCATATCAAACCTCTTCAGAAGTTCCTTGATGTATCTCTGCTGACTGATACATGTTCCCTTTGTGGACTGTTTTACTTGAAGGCCCAAGAAGAAGTTCCCCCATCATACTCATTGCAAACTCACTTCCCATGAGTTTAGCAAATTATTCACACAGTGAATTTGTCGTTGCCCCAAATATGATATCATCAACATATACTTGAACGATAAGCAGGTTCCTTCTCCCTTTCTTCAAGAACAGAGTTGTCAATTTTTCCTCTTATGAATCCATTTTCCAAGAGAAATTAGGATAGCCTTTCATACCAGGATCGAGGGGTCTGTTTCAATCCGTAGAGTGCCTTATCCAATTTGAATACGTACTCAGGATGTTCATGACATTCGGATCCTGGAGGTTGCTTGACATAAACCTCTTCCTTAAGAAAACCATTCAAAAAGGCACTCTTCACATCCATTTGGAACAAGGTGAATTCCAATATGGGATGCAAAGGCAATGAGAATCCTAATGGCTTCCATATGATCAACTGGGGCAAAGGTCTCATCATAATCAATCCCTTCCTCCTGATTGTAACCTTGGACAACAAGCCTTACTTTGTTCCTTGTAGTGTTTCCATGTTCATCTAGCTTGTTCCTGAACACCTACTTGGTCCCTATGATGGTTCTGTCTGAGGGTCTAGTTACCAAGTGCCATACCTTGTTTCTTTCAAATTGATGCAGCTCCTCTTGCATAGTTGTGATCTAGTCTGCATCCTTCAAGGCTACTTTGATATTTTTGGGTTCTATTTGGGATAGAAACGCTGAGAATGCTAGGGAATTTCTGGTTTTTGATCTTGTATGGACTCCTCAATCAAGGGGGGTGATTATATTATTAAGTGGATGGGAGCTTTTATGTTTCCAGTTTGGGACTTGAGTCTGATTGGTAGAAGAACTAGGTAAATCAGAATGGTTCCCCTACACTCCTCGTTATACTACCTGTGGAGTGCTTTGAACTGCATCTACAACTTTTTCTTCAGCTTTAGTGGTAGTGATTTGGGTACCAGGTTCCTCTTGAGAAGTGGAAGAGGAGGTTGCATTGTCTTCACCTGCTTCTTTCATCTGACTCATCATATCAGCCTTACCATTTGAAACATTAGTGATCTCCGCAGGAACCAATAGTGGTTTGTTGTCTTGATTGTCCTTATTTCCTTCCTTTCTAGATGGAGGTGTCTCATTGAATATCACATGAACACTTTCTTCCACGCATTGTGTCCTCTTGTTGTAGACTTTGTAAGCTTTGCTTTGAGAGGAGTATCCGAGAAAGATTCCTTCATCACTTTTTGCATCGAACTTCCCAAGTTGATCCTTTTCGTTGTTGAGAATATAGAATTTGCATCCAAAGTTTCTCAAATGAGTTAACTTTGGATTTCTTCCATTGAGTAACTCATAGGGGGTTTTGTTCAGCACCGTTAACCAAGTAGCATGCAGTGTTTATTCCCTCTGCTTAGAAAGTTTTGGCAAATTCCATTATCAATAAGCATTGTTCGTGCCATGTCTTCGAGAGTTATGTTCTTCCTTTCGACGACTCCATTTTGCTGTGGAGCCCTTGGAGCTGAGAAGTTGTGAGTAATCCCATTTTCACTGCAGAGATCATCAAACTTGGCATTGTCGAATTCTGTCCCATGGTCAGATCTGATGCAGGCTACCTTCAGTTCCATCTTCACTTGGATTTTCTTAACAAAGGCCATAAATACTTCAAATGTCTCATCTTTTGTTCTAAGAAACAATATCCAAGTGAACCTTGAGTAGTCATCTACAATCACAAAGATATATTTCTTTCCACCCATGCTCGGTACCCTCATAGGACCACATAGATCCATGTGAAGGAGTTCGAGTGGCTTTGATGTGCTAACATCCTTCTTTGTCTTAAAGGATGATTTCACATGTTTTCCTCTAGTACATGCATCACACACTTTGTGCTCCTTGAACGTTGAATTGGCAGACCACTAACCAGGTCCCTCTGTATCAGCTTATTCAGAAGTGAAAAGCTTGCATGCCTCAATCTTCTATGCCACAATTCTACATCATCATCAACTGCCTTCAAGCAGCTCATATCACCAGCTTGTAGAGACTCAAAATCAGCAACATAGATGTTCTTGTATCTTTTGGATATTAGAACCACTTCACCAGTTACCAAATTAGTAACTGTGCACACTTTAGACAAGAACTCTACTTTGTTCCCTTTATCACAGATTTGAGAGACACTAAAGAGACTGTACTTCATACCATCCACCTAGTACACGTTCTCAATTGAGTGTGAAAGAGAATTTCTAACCTTTCCGATACCGAGAATGTACCCCTTCTTTCCATTTCCAAAGGATACATTCCCTCCTTGTAGGGCTTTTAGTGAGAGAAAATCCATGGTGTTCCCAGTCATGTGCTTCAAGCATCCACTAACCATGATCCATTGTAGGCTGCTTCCTCTCACTATTCCCTACACAAATAAATCAATGGTTAGATTTAGGAACCCAAAGCAGTTTGGGTCCCTTCTCATGAGGAAAAGGGTGAATAAGAGTTTTTTTAGTCCAAGCAGGTAAAATAGGTTTATTGCGTGGGCCACCTGGTTCCCTTTTTCGTAGTTACTTTTTTCAGCGAAAACTTTGTTTTTCTGAACTGATTGAACTCTGGCCTGGCAATTTTTCTTGAAGTGCCCATTGTTCCCACAATGGTACAAAGCTAGTTATCAGGTATAGTGACGTACTTTCTGTGAGGGTTGTAAGAAATTTTCTCCTTTGGAACCCTATTCCCTGCCTGTTTCCACCATTATTGAAGTACATGGCAATAACAGCATCTGAGGACCAGGTCCACTTGAGAGACTTCTTAAGATCATTTCTTACTTTCTCCAATTCTGCTTGAAGTTGCCCATTTTTCTCAAGCTCACCACATACACTAGTTTTCACATCATTTAATTTCTTTTCAAGCTTAATGTGTGCCTCACTAGCTACTTCCTTCCCTTTCTCAATGCTTACAGTCCTATGTTCTTATTTAAGTCCCTCAATTGTTTCCTCTAGGTCTGCTATTACCACCAAAAAATCATCCCTCTCTTGCTCAATAGCTGCAACTTTTTCTGCTAGAGTATTATTTTCTTTGCTAAGGTTTCCTATGGTTTCCTTAATGTCAACAACCACTACCATCAGACATCTCTTTCATTTTCTACACTATTGATCTTTCCAATTAGAGCTTCTTTTTCTTTTTCCAGATTATCTACGGTTTCCTTTAAATCAACCACACATACCACCAAGCCATCCCTAGTATGTTCAGCATCTCCTAACGTTATGGTCAAGGCATCCTTATCATTAACAAGACTATGATATGCATCAATTAGAATATTATCTAATGACATCAATTTATTAGGAGAGTAGGATTTCAGATTTCTCTGAACATCCCTGAAATTTACCTCATCATTGTTGTCATCTTCATCATCATCAAACTGAGCCATCAATGCAAACAGTGAGTCATATTCCTTTTCTCCATTCTCCACTACCATCATGGAGTTGTCTCCTACATCAATTTCTTCTTCTGATTCACTGGAGGAGTCTCCCCATGCAGCAAGAGTCTGCTTCACAACGTTGTCAACTACACTTTTTCTTTTGAAGCATTTGTCAGGAACTGGGTTCCTTTTTGTTACTTTCTCAGAGTTGTGCTTGTAGTGCTCCTGCTTCAAAAGTGGGCAGTCTTTGATGAAGTGTCCTAGCTTTTCGCACTTGTGTCAGAGATCATAGTTCTTTGGCTTATTGGAGATACCTCTCTTTGGTTTTCCACCATTTCTTCGAACCATTTTTTTAAACCTTTTGGTGAGATAAGCCATATCACTATCTTACTCACTTGAGTCATTGTTTTCAACCTTGAGTACCAGGTTCTTCTCCTTCTTCGGTTCTCTTCTTTCACTATCTTTCTTTCTCTTCATCTCGTATGTCTTCATATTCCCAACCAGCTCATCCATGGTTAAAGTTTGCAGGTCTTTGGCTTCATCAATAGCGTTCACCTCACTCTCCCATGAGCTGGGTAAGACGCTAAGAACATTCCTTACAAGCTTGTTCCTGGGGATAATCTCTCCAAGTGAATGCAACTCATTTATAATCGAAGTGAATCTTGTGTGCATGTCTTGTATTGATTCGTCATCCTTCATCCTGAAAAGCTCATACTCAGTGGTGAGCATGTCAATCTTGGACTGTTTAACCTGAGTAGTTCCTTCATGTTCCGTTTGCAATGCTTCCCATATCTCCTTGGCAGATTGACAAGCTGAGATTTTATTGTATTCATCAGGTCCTATACCATACACCAAGATCTTTTTAGCTCGAAAGTTATTTTCAACAGCTTTTATGTCGACATCGTTGTATTCCTTCCTAGTTTTTGGCACCATCACTCCATATTCTCCTACCTTCTTCATTGGAATATGTGGAGCGTCACAGATGACGTCCCATAGATCAGAGTATTCTGCCATTATAAAATCATGCATACAAGTCTTCCACCAACTGTAGTACTGACCATTGAATCTAGGAGGCTTATATGTTGATTGTCCTTCCTCGAAGTTTGGTGGAGCAGCCATGGAGATCCTTTCTAGGTGTTAACCTTTTAGAAAGAACTTGCTCTAATACCAATTGATAATTTATATGAATCTACCAAACTGTATAGAGACCTAGTCCTATATCAGTTCCCACAGTGCTGACTACTAAAAAATAAGTAAATGAGACACAGGATTTTTACATGGAAAAATCCCAACTCAAGGGGACAAAAACCACGACTTACACTGGTAGGATTTCAACTTCACTAACTTGTAACACTCTTGTGACAATCCACTTTGTAATGACTCTATTACAAAGACTTCAACCTCACTAACTTGTAATACACCTACTACAAGTCACTTTGCAACCCACTAATTACAAAGACTTCAACCTATGACAAACTCTAGTCACAACACAAACTCAGCGGGTTTATGTTTTTGAGTTTCCTAAAATAGAGCTTCTAAGAAATCAAGATAGGAATTACAATGAAGAACCAATACAAGATTACAACTCAACTAATGACATACATAAACTCATAGTGGAATTGGTCCATAGTGGAGTTGTACTCTTTTTCTTGACACACTTATGACTTCCATGTCGGATGAGATCTAGAATGCTTGAGAGAATATCACTAAATATTCAAGAGAATGTTTTGTTTCCATACTCCTTGTTATAATACTTCAATGACATCACAAGGATGATGTCCACACTTGGTTGGTACAAGGCCCTTTCCATTGGGAAGTGACTGCTGCACTGTTTCTATATTGTAGCGTGCACAGTTGCACGCGGTCACTTTCCAACTGTAGAGTTGACTTTGTACTTCTGTCAGGGAAACACTAGAGGATCAGGTCCCTGAACTGGTTCTTGTGTATCCAAAGTCACACAACTCAAATTAGCTTAAGTCCATTGCTGAAGAATTGTACCAAGTATGCATCAGGTCCTTTATCTGGTTCTAGATAAGAAGTTTCTTAGATCATCGAAACATAAAATCGTTAAACCTTAAACCCATCAAATGTATTCGTAAAAGCTATAAGTTATGAGATTTCTAAGCATATCATTCAACATTCAAGGACAAAGGTTCCAAAGGGGGGAATGATGTTACACCCCATGTTTTCGTACTTGAGAGTACGTTGTAAGTCAACTGATGTAAGCTCAGAAATGAGATCATCTTTGAAAGTACATAAAGCATGTTAATAATGTTAACATAGAGGTTACCAATGTTTAAGATCATGAATAACAGGTACCAAGAGGGTTGGAAGGCGTAGATGCTAAACCAATTGAAGGAAATAAGTTTTATCGAAAGTCGATAAGTTGGGAATATTATAACATGTATTGTTGGGGTGAGACTAGGGTGATTAATATGATAAGGAGGTTATGTTAGGCATATCATAGTTGTGTTTATTTTTCGAAGTCAAGCGAGTTGTGAAACAAAAGTCGATGAAAGTCATCACAAGTTACGTTCATAAGTTTTACTGAAATTTGGATCAAATGTAACCGCGATTTTCTCCCACTATACTTAAAGTTACGGGGTTTCCACCCATCATATTGAAGATAATTGAGTCTATTTTCTAAATCATCAAACGGTTTGTCGATCCGACATTGGAATAGAGAGATATTTGCAGTTTTGCAAGGTTGTGTAGGCTGCATAGGTGACAAGTAGGCGTGTAAGCTTTTAGAGCAATACATTTCGCATATTATATGAGGTCTTTATGGAACATATTATATACCAAATTGAAGGTCTTGGAATTTATTTTCTAACAGTCTTAATCGTTTGTTGATACGACACCGGATAAAAAGATATAAGTGTCGGAAGAAGGGCCAATGCTAGGGTGCCAAGCTAGCACCTCTTTGACTTTTCAAAAGTTGATTTATTTATTTATTTATTTATTTATTTATTTATTTATATAGGTTTTAAAATTGTCTTTCTCTTCATTTTTCATAAAACACGACCAGAGAACACCCAAAAACTTACCCTTAATCTCTCTACAAGGGTTTCTAAGAAGATTAACATCCCGGGTACGAAATCAAGAAGCGATAACATTAGAACGATCTCTACGACGTTAGTATCGCTATATCGCCTCTCTTTTTCTTTGCAGTTTGAGTTTTGGAAGGTACTTAGTAGCTAAGAAAATGCCTAATTTCTGTATTTAAGCTTTTAAATATCATGGAAGGTTGATAAAAAATTTTAATACTAGTTAGAACTCACTGACGGTGATTGGAAGTCGTCAGTTCAATTTATTTCACTTTTAGTGGACTGTTTTGTAGTCCACTCGTGTTGGCTATTTTGTGGTATATTGTGATGGAGATTAGGTTGGAAAATGATGCATACATGTTGTTATTGTTGTGTTCTTGTTGTTTTGCATATGGTATTGGATGAGGGCCTTGTTACAGAGGAGATGCTGCCCAAATTTAAGTAAACGAGCTACTAGTTTAAGTTGCGGACTTAGCATTTACTCAGCACTGATTTTGAATCTCCTTATGTTGTGGTAGATTGAGTTGAGTTCTTTGAAGAATTGATTGGAAGGTATTAAGGAATTAAAGGAGTTAAGGTATGTTAAGGCTAAACTTTTCCTTCACTTTGGCATGATCCCGTGATGGGTTAGTATTCTATTTTGATGATCTAACAAACTTTTATGTCAAGAACCAGATAAAGGACCTGATGCGTAACCAGCACAACTAGTCAGCATAAACTCATGAAATCTGGGCAGTGTACTGTTGAACTCATAGGAAACAGCTGAGGTACATGATCCCTTGACATTCTCACTAACGGAAGTACAAGTCAACTCTACAGTTGGAAAGTTGTGACAGAAAAGTGACTACCTGCAACTATACATGCTACAGCGCAGTAACAGTGCAGCAGTCACTTCCCGTTGGTTGAAAAGTATACCAACTAGGCATGGGAATCCTCATTGGGATGTCCTAGGGTTATAATATCTTGTTTGGAGACAAACAAGATATTCACTTGAGAATTTACTAAAAATATTCTCTCAAGCATTGAAGTGTTGCTCTTGCATTGAAGACTCAAGTGTGTCAAGAACAAGAAGAAAACTCCACTAAGACGGACCAGTTTCACCATATGTTATTAGGTGTCGTTACTTGAGTTGTAACCTTGTGTTTTGCTTTTCATTGTATCCTACTTGCTTTCTTAGAAGCACAATTTTAGGAATCTCAAAATCATAAACCTTTTGTGTTTGTGTTGTGTAGTATAGTCATAAGTCAAAAGTCTTTGTAACTAGTGAGTGACAAAGTGGCTTGTAATAGGGATTACATGTTTGAGTGTTAAAGTCTTTGTAAGAGTGTCTTTTACAAAGTGTCTTGTAATAGTTAAGATTACAAGTTAGTGAAGTTGAAATCCTATTAGAATAGCTTGTGATTTTTGTCCCCTTAAGTTGGGATTTTTCCACGTAAAAATCCTGAGCCTTTCTTACTTACTGTCTCTATCGATATCCTTGAGGGAACTAGTAAAGGACCAGGTCTCTTTACTATTTGGTGGACTCACAGAAACTGTCAATTGGTATCATAGCAGATTCTTTTTAAAAGGCTAACACCTATAAAGGATCTATAATGGCTGGTCCACCTAACTTTGAAGAAGGACAATCAACATATCGACCTCCTAGATTCAATGGTCAATACTACGGGTGGTGGAAGACTCGTATGCATGACCACATAATGGCGGAAGATTCAGAATTGTGGGACATCATTTGTGATGGTCCACATGTTCCTATGCAGAAGGTTGGAGAAGCAGGTCTATTAGTGCCAAAGACCAGGAAAGAGTTTAATGATATAGACAGGAAGGCAGTGGAAAAGAACTTCTGTGCCAAGCAAATCCCGGTATGCGGTATAGGACCTAATGAGTAAAATAGGATCTCAGCGTGTCAATCAGCTAAGGACATCTGGGAAGCTCTACAGACGGCTCATGAAGGGACGACTCAAGTCAAGCAGTCCAAAATCGACATGCTTACCACTGAGTATGAACTATTCCGGATGAAGGATGATGAATCTATACAGGACATGCATACTAGATTCACCTCCATCATAAATGAGATTCACTCACTAGGAGAAGTCATTCCTAGAAACAAGTTGGTTTGGAAGATTCTAAGTGTGCTCTCAAGCTCCCAGGAAAGCAAAGTGAACGCTATCACTGAAGCTAAAGGCTTGGAAACTCTAACCATGGATGAGTTGATTGGAAATTTGAAAACATATGAGAAGAAGAAAGACAATGAGAGAAGAGAACCAAAAAAGTAGAAGAACCTGGTTCTTCAAGCTGAAAAAAATGAGTCAAGTGAAGATAATAATGACATGGCTTATCTCACTAAGAGATTCCAGAAGATGGTTCGAAGAAATGGTGGGATACCAAGAAGAGACAGCTCAAGCAAGCCTAGAAACTATGATTTATGTCACATATGTGGAAAGCCAAGCACTTCATCAAGGATTGTCCACTACTGAAGCAGGAGCCTTAAAAGCACGATGCTGACAAGACTGCCAAGAGGAACCAGGTCCCCGACAAACAATTTAGCCGGAACAGTGTTGTTGATAATGTGGTGAAGCAAGCCCTTTCTGCATGGGGAGATTCATCTAGTGAATCAGAGGAGGAACCAGAAGCAGATAATAGTTCTATGATGGCAGTAAAGAATGAGGACAAGGTGTATGATTCACTGTTCGCGCTAATGGCTCAGTCCGTTGATGATGAAGAAGATGAAAATGTTGAGGTAAACTTCAGGGATGTTAAGAGAAATCTGAAATCCTACTCTTCAAAAAAACTGATATCTTTGGCAAATATTCTTATTGATGCTTACTACATTATAATTGATGATAAAGATTCCTTAATCATAGAGCTAGGAGAAACGGGACAGCCTAAAGATGATTTAGTTGTGTGTGTGGTAGATTTTAAAGAAACCATAAGTGAGCTTGAGAAAGAAAAGAATCTTTAACCTGTAGACTAAACAGTGTAGAAAATGAGAGAGATGATTTGGTGGTGGTAGTCGTGGACCTAAAAGATACCATAAGTAACTTTGAGAAGGATAAGAAAACACTAGCTAAAAAACAAATAGTGCAGAAGATGAGAGAGAGATGATCTAACTGTAGTGGTAGTAGACCTAAATGAGACAGTGGAGAACCTGAATACTGAGAAGAATGCTCTAGCTGAGAAAATCAATGTTGTTGAACAAGAAAGAGATGATCTTTTAGTGGTAATCACAGACTTAGAAGAAACTATTGAGGGACTCAAATTAGAACCTGGTACTTCAAGCATGGATAAATAAAAAAAGATAGCTAGTGAGAAACACATTAAGCTTGAAAAGGATCTGAATGATGTCAAAACAAATCTGTGTTGTGAGCTTGAGAAAAACAAGCAACTACAAGCTGAAATGGCTAAATTAAAATTTGATCTTGAAAAATCACTAAATTGGACATGGTCCACAGATGCTGTCACTGCCATGTACTTAAATAATAGTGGAAACAAGCAGGGATTGGGGTCCAAAAGGAGAAAATTCCTTACAACCCCCACAACAAGTATGTCACTATCCTAGACAATTGGCTTTGTACCAATGGTGGGAACAACAGGCACTTCAAGGAAAGTTGCCCATCCAGGGATCACCAGTTCAAAAAAACAAAATGTTTGCTGGAAAGAGGAATACGGAGCAGGGACCTGGTCCCAGCAAGAAAAATCGATTTCTTCCTGCATGGACTAGAAGAACACTCATTCACCCGTTTCTTAACTACAAAGGACCCAAACTTGTTTGGGTTCCTAAGTCTAACCCTTGATTCATTTGTGCAGGGATCAATGAGAGGAACTGGACTACAGTGTATCATGGACAGTGGATGCTCAAAGCACATGACTGGAAACACCATGGATTTTCTCTCACTGAAAGCCCTGCAAGGAGGAGATGTATCATTTGGCAATGGAAAGAAGGGATACATTATCGGTGTTGGAAGGGTTGGAAGATCTCTTGAGCACTCAATTGAGAATGTGTACTATGTTGATGGTTTGAAATATAGCCTATTGAGTGTCTCTCAAATCTGTGATAAAGGAAACAAAGTAGAATTCTTGTCCAAAGTGTGCACTGTTACCAATCTAGTAATTGGTGAAGTGGTGTTGATAGCCAAGTGACACAAGAACATCTATGTTGCTAATTCAAATCATTGGAAGCTGGTGAGGTAAAATACTTAAAGGCATTTGATGATGATGCAGAGCTATGGCATAGAATACTAGGTCATGCAAGCTTCTCCCTCCTAAATAAGCTGATACAGAAGGACCTGGTTCGTGGTCTGCCCAACTCCAAGTTTAAAGAACATAGAGTTTGTGATGCCTGTGCCAAATGAAAACATGTGAAATCATACTTTAAGCCAAAAAAGGATGTTATCACATCAACACCTCTTGAACTTCTTCACATAGATCTGTGTGACACGATGAGAGTTCCAAGCAGAGGTGGAAAGAAGTACATTTTTGTAATTGTGGATGACTACTAAAGATTCACTTGGACATTGTTTCTTAGAGAAAAAGATGAGACGTTTGAAGTATTTGTGGCATTCGTCAAGAAAATCCAAGTGAATATGGAGTTGAAGGTAGCATGCATCAGATCCGACCAGGGGATTGAATTTGATAATGCGAAATTTGATGAGTTTTGCATTGAAAATGGAATCACTCACAACTTCTCAGCTCCAAGGACTCCTGAGCAAAATGGAGTGGTTGAAAGGAAAAACAGATTCCTGGAAGACATGGCAAGAACTATTCTCATAGACAGTGGAACTGCAAAGAACTTCTGGGCTGAAGCAATCAACACGGCGTGCTACTTGGTGAACAGGTGCATGATCAGTTCCTTCCTAAACAAAACTCCCTATGAATTGCTTAATGGAAGAAAGCCAAAGATAACTCATCTAAGAGCCTTTGGATGCAAATGTTATTTCTGAATAATGGGAAGGATCAACTTGGAAAATTCGATGCCAAAAGTGATGATGCAATTTTTTTGGGGTACTCCTCTCAAAGCAAAGAATACAAAGTGTACAACAAGAGAACCCAATGCGTAGAAGAAAGTGTCCATGTACTATTCAATGAGACACTTTCCTCAAACAAGGAAGGAAATGGTGATTATCAAGACAATGAACCATTCTTGGTTCCTGGAGAGATATCTGATGTCTCAAATGGCAAAGCTGACATGATGAGCCAGACAAAGGAGATAAGTGAAGGCAATGCAACTTCCTACTTAAGTCCACAAGAGGAACCTGGTACCTCAATTTCTCCCACTGAAGCTGAAGAAAGAGTTGGAGATGCTGTGGAAAGTACTCCACAGGTAGCGGAACAAGGAGTGAAGGGGAACCCTTCTAATCTACCAAGTTCCTCCACAAGTCAAATACAGGTCCCAAATTGGAAACACAAAAGTTCTCATCCCCTTGATAACATAATCACTCCCCTTGATTCTGGAGTTCAAAATCGATCCAAGACTAGAAACTCCCTAGCCTTCTCAGCCTTTCTATCCCAAATAGAACAAAAAAACATCAAGGAAGCTCTAAAGGATGCAGGATGGATCATTGCTATGCAGGAGGAGCTACATCAGTTTGAAAGAAACAAAATCTGGCACCTGGTACCTCGACCCTCAGACAGAACCATCATAGGAACCAGGTGGGTGTTCAGTAACAAGCTAGATGAAAATGGGAACACAACTAGAAATAAAGCAAGGCTGGTGGTTCAAGGATACAATTAGGAGGAAGGGATTGATTATGACGAGACATTTGCTCCTGTTGCTCGCATGGAAGCTATCCGGATTCTCATTGCTTTTTCATCTCATATGGAATATACTCTATTCCAGATGGATGTGAAAAGTGCATTTTTGAATGGTTTTCTCAAGGAGGAAGTATATGTGAAGAAACCTCATGGCTTTGAAAGTCATGATCATCCTGAGTATGTTTTCAAATTGGACAAGGCTTTTTATGGACTGAAGAAAACTCCCAGATCTTGGTATGAGAGACTATCAAAGTTTCTCCTAGACAATGAATTCACTCGAGGAAAGATTGGCAATACCATGTTTCTAAAGAAACGGGGAAGGAACCTGCTCATTGTTCAGGTATATGTGGATGACATTATCTTTGGGGCTACAGCAGACTCACTGTGTAAAGAATTTGCCAAGCTCATAGGAAGTGAGTTTGAGATGAGTATGATGGGGGAACTGAACTTCTTTCTGGGACTTCAAGTAAAACAGTCCTCAAAGGGAACTTGCATTAGCCAGCAGAAGTACATCAAAGAGATGCTAAAAAGGTTTGACATGGAGGAATCAAAGGTGATTGATACACCTACTGCAGTTGCAACCATGCTTGACCTGGATGACTCTGGATCTCCTGTAAACCAAACAATGTACAGGGGAATCATTGGCTCTCTACTCTACCTCACTGCAAGTAGGCCAGATATTGTGTTTAGTGTGGGATTATGTGCCATATTTCAATCAAATCCTAAGGAGTCTCATCTAAAGGCTGCCAAAAGAATCCTACGTTATCTCAAGGGCACACAGGACCTGGTCCTGTACTATCCCTCAGGTGACAATTTTAATCTTGTTGGTTATGCTGACGCTGATTATGCAGGTTATCTAGTGGACAGGAAAAGCACTTCAGGGATGGCTCATTTCCTTGGATCCTGCCTGATCTCATGGGATACAAGGAAGAAAAACTCCATGGTTGTGTCCACAGCTGAAGCAGAATATGTTGCAGTTGCATCTTGTTGTGCTCAGCTGTTGTGGATCAAACAACAATTTGAGGATTTTGGAGTGTACATTGACAGTGTACCACTTTTATGCGACAACACCAGTGCCCTCAACATAGAAAAGAACCTGGCTCAACACAAGAGAACTAAGCATATTGATGTGAGACATCATTTCCTCAGAGACAATGTTGAAAAAGGGCACATTTGCATGAAGTTTTGCTGCATTGAAGATCAGATTGCAGACATCTACACCAAGGCACTGAGCAGGGAACATTTTGAGAAAAATAGAGTGGCACTAGGGCTGATGTGACCTAATTAGGGACCTGGTTCCCTCACTTTGGTTATGAGAGTCACCTTCAGGTACAGACAGCTAAAGTGTTTTATTGACTAAGCCTAACTCACATCAATACCGTTGCAGATAGACATGCATGATGATTACAGAATTTAAAGGTATGGCACTGTAGAACAAAAGAAAGTTGAACAATTTTTTTAAGAACCAGGTACAGGACATGATTCCTATACAAGAGGTTAGTAGTTATGTGTTTTCTATGCCTCTCTCAAAAAGGTAACAAAATTAATTACTGCTGCCACATCATCCGCCTTTTCAGTAACTGTGTCTATCACGTCCATCTTTTAAATCCTTCAACTCCCTCTGCACGTTTTCTCTTCCCCAAACACGTACCGCCATTTGAACCCGTTCCTCTTCCCTCTCATTATTACACCCTCTCTTATAAAGCTCTCTCCTCTCTAACCGATCATCCACACCTTCTCTAACCCTCTCTATCTCTCTCAGAACAAACCCCCATCCTACACTACAAGCTTTTCTCACTAAAAACAATGGCAAGCGAGAACTCTCCTTCTCTCTCTCCTACCACTGACTCCAACCCTGCGCCAGCGGAGGTTCATTCCTCTTCTCTCCCAGAAGTCATCATCCATGTACTTGATTCCTCCTCACTAACTACTGATACTTCTCTTTCTCCAAAACCCATTGATTCTTCTCTTTCTGAAACACCAAAAGAAACCCTAGCCATTGATGCTCCTCAGGCCTCTGAAGCCTCAGAGGACGATCCTTACCAGTATCTTAACTCCTCTCTCCTTGACTCTACGGCTCCCTTGGATTCTCCGAAAAAAGAAGCGGTCGAGAACATAATGGCCATTACTTCTGAGAACCTTCCCTCTGAAGGAGCTCCTTCTCTTCCTGAGTCTCAGGGAGAAGAACCCTCATTCCTAGGAGATGAGAGGACTATGGTCCTATTTGAGTCACCCGTCCATGAGTCTGTCCAAGCAAAATCTGGTGAGGAACCTGGTTATCCTCTCATAGAGACTCACCAGGAACCTATCTTCTATACTCCTCCTCTATAGTCTATTCCTCCCCTCTCCGAGCCTAATAATGATGATGATGAGGATGAGATGGTCTTGAGTGCTCGCTTTAAGCTTCATCAGAAACTGAGTATTCCTGAGTCATCTGCCAAGCGACCATCTACACGGTTGAAGAAGAAGGAGGCATTTGATACTGATCTTGAAAAGAGAAAGAAGAGCAGTAAAAAAAAAAGAAGAGACTGATGAAAGAAGGGAAGGTGGTAGTGGATGAAGCCATTCTAGTGGTTGAGGTAGATGAGGATGCAGGAGAGGAACCAAGTTCTTTGGTACCAAGAAAATCTCGTTCGAAAAAGTCTGTGCCTGAGACTGTGGATGAATGATAGAGGAAACGGCGTGTGTCACCGGTGAAAAGCAGTGGGAAGCTCAAGCGAGCTAAAGTTGGTGAAGCCAGTGTTAAGGGGTCTGTGCCTACAGAAAGTTCAAAGGAAAAGTCTGTGAAAACGTCTGGAAAAAGAAAAAAGGAGTTGGAAATCGTTGGGGGCCCGGTTCTATGAAAACAATACCAAGCGACAGTGGGGAGTGGCAAGAGAATGTACGAAATCAGAGAGTGTTGTGGGGTCGAATGTTTGACCCAGAAATTTATGAGATGGCTGGAATGATCCACCTTATGGCCATGGTTGAGTTTCAGGAGTGGGAACATCTATTCAATGTGAGTGTGCCGAAAGTATATGAGGATGTCGTGAAGGAATTTTATGCAACCCTATTCACCACTGCTGGGGATGGTATTTCTGTTCTGGTGGGAGGTGTTGATATTATTTTTGATGATGTTGCTCTGGGAACAGTTCTTGACGTTCCAGTTAAGGGAATGTCTTCAGTGAACCCTGATGTTAATGCTTGTGAGGGAAACTTTTGACCAGCCATTGTTAAGTCGGGTACAATTCAGCAGGGGGAACGGGTACACAAGAAAGCCATGCTCCCTCTTTACCAGCTTCTCTTCGAACTGGTAAACAAGGTTCTTCTTCCCCGTGTTGAGAGGTGATCGATTGCCTCCAAGGCTGATTTGACATTGATGGAAGCCCTTGACTCATTCAAACATATCAACTTGCCTGCTATTATGATTGAACACATGCGGAAGGTTATGAATGTCAAGGATGGCAATCATGGACTTCCGTATGGTTTCCTACTTACTCGGGTGTTTGAATTCTACCAAGTTCCTATTAAGAACCCCCGAGTAAGGACCCGCAAGCAGACCTTCTCTAAGACGACCTTAGAGGAATGTGAGTGTTTTGAGAAAGCTGGGGGGAGCACTTAGACGATATCCCAATTGATCAATGCCCCGAATGCTGCAAATGATGTGATCAAGAAGTTGAAGGCTCAGATTGCTATTCTGGAGGCTCAGTTGAGTCAAGCTTCTGGGGGACCTGGTGTTGTTGCTTCCTCCAAGAAGATGTTGCCCGCTTGACCAAGGAAAACGCTGAGCTCAGGCAGCAAGTCGAGAACCTGCAGGAGAAACTTCTAGAGGAACAAACATCTACTAATGCCCGCATGGATTTGGTTCTCAAGACCTTTGTTGCCTCCTCCTTCAAGCTTTCCTCTTCTAGTGCCCCCTAGGATTCCGTCCTATCCAGTTCTTGTCTGTTTGATGATGTTGTGGATGTTAGTACTTGTTTTTTTGTGTGTGTTTGGTAATTGGATCCCACCTAACTGCTCCCGCCTTTGCAAGTCCAAAATAAAGTCTTTGTTATCCCAAGCAAAGACTTCTTTGCATTAAAATCTTTTGGTATGAATGAAATCAGTTGTTCTTATGTTCTACATACTGCTATTTGCCTTTGTCTTCTGTTTTCTTTCATGTTGTGTGCGCACAAGGGGCATGAATTAACTTTGTTAGACTTCTTTATGCTTTCTAACTGTTTGTGCCTTTTTATGATGCCAAAAGGGGGAAGATACATAAGAAATAATTGATGGCAGGGATTAAGGGGGAATCACACAGTCAGGGGGAACAATATGAGGTCCTGGTCTCTTATCTGGTTAAGTTAGATTATATAACTTCTCACCAATTATAAAAGTTTGCCATCATCAAAAAGGGGGAAATTGATGGGTTAGTATTCTGTTTTGATGATCTAACAAACTTTCATGTCAAGAACCAGATAAAGGACCTGATGCGTAACCATCATAAACTCAAGAAATCTGGTCAGTGTACTGTTGAACTCATAGGAAATAGCTGAGGGACCTGATCCCTTGACATTCTCACTGACGGAAGTACAAGTCAACTCTACAACTGGAAAGCTATGACTGAAAAGTGACTGCCTACAGCTGTACATGCTACAGTGCAGTAACAGTGCAGCAGTCACTTCCCATTGGTTGAAAAGTGTACCAACTAGGCATGGGCATCCTCCTTGGGATGTCCTAGGGTTATAGTATCTTGTTTGGAGACAAACAAGATATTCACTTGAGCATTTACTAAAAATATTCTGTCAAGAATTGAAGTGTTGCTCTTGCATTGAAGACTCAAGTGTGTCAAGAACAAGAAGACAACTCTACTAAGACGGACTAATTTCACCATGTGTTGTTAGGTGTCCTTAGTTGAGTTGTAATCTTGTGTTTTTCTTTTCATTTTATCCTACTTGCTTTCTTAGAAGCACGGTTTTAGGAATCTCAAAACCATAAACCTTTTGTGTTTGTGTTGTGACTAGTATAGTCATAAGTCAAAAGTCTTTGTAACTAGTGAGTGACAAAGTGGCTTGTAATAGGGATTACAAGTTTCACCGTTAAAGTCTTTGTAAGAGTGTCTTTACAAAGTGGCTTGTAATAGTTAAGATTACAAGTTAGTGAAGTTGAAATCCTATCAGAATAGGTCGTGGTTTTTGTCCCCTTAAATTGTGATTTTTCAACGTAAAAATCCTGAACCTTTCTTACTTACTGTCTCTGTTGATATCTCTGAGGGAACTTGTCACGACCCAAATCCTAATTCAGGTCGTTATGGCGCCCAACGACGAGGTTAGGCAAGCCAACATGGATGATACTAAGTGTTACCCTTCCTATTTGATCAATTTTTCCAACGTTTACAAGTTTTAAACAATTATTAGCATGGTGATAACCTGTGATATGAAATAAAATCATAACAAAACATGGCCAAAAGGTAAGCATATGTATAAATATACCGCCCACAACTCAAAATATACGCTATGTGTGTGCCAGGAACCAGTGTCACGAGTGTCACGGGCAACTATTTGACTATACAAGGATAATATATATACAAGTCCACAGTCTGAATGAAATAGACGGGAAAATGACAAAAAGGAACTTCAGGGTGCTGCCAGGGATCGCCAGGAAGAGCAGCTCACCGTGAAGTCTAATCAACACAAGTCAGTATCTAGCACCGGCCTGATAGTCTGATATACCAGCCTCGGGACCTGTACAGTCAAGTACAAAAGAAGAAGTGCAGCATGAGTACATAATAAATATGTACCCAGTGAGTATCCCGTCTAAACTCGAAGGAGTAGTGACGAGAGGTCGACTAGATACTCGCTAAGGTCCATCAATATAATATATAAAACGAGATATGGCAAAAGCAATAGGCATGTGAATCAGTAAACAACAAGTACATAGCAAGTAATGTAACCCAAGTAAATATCAGAAAGATGAACAGCAAGGTACCAAAATCCTCTCATAACCAATACCTGACAATCTCGTTACAAGTGACTCAGAACTAAAGTGATCATACACATACCAGGACAAGACAACCGGTCGTAGTCATAAGGGTGGTCATAAGGACTGAGGTCATAAGCTAACCCACGATCGCGAATCATACCTGCGACTAGCGTGCTGACTCGATATAATAAGCTGACCCACGATCGCGCATCGTACCTGCGACTCGTGTGCTGACTCGATAATGATAAGCTGACCCACGATCGCGCATCATACATGCGACTCGTGTGTTGACTCGATAACAAGTGCATATATATATGTAAGTACGTATGTGTACCAACTTAACAGTGAACTCAATCGGATTGTGCCAATGCCAATGATAAATCAACTGGGGTTAAATCATAATGTTCCGCATTTCCATATCATCTCAAGAATAATATGCAATTCACAACACATCCAAAAGTACAAATAGGGCACATCGAGTCATGTTTGTGAATCCTAAAGTTACCCGACATAGCAGACTAGTCGCCACGTACGGACTCTCGTCACTTGGTACGTACGTAGAACCCGCAACATGTATATACATTAAATAGAGTACCTATGGGGACAATTCTCCCTTACAAGGTTGGAAAGGAAACTCACCTCGTGTCGAATCTACCTCTCGGACCAAGAACGTACCTGCAACTCTGAACTCTATACCCGAGGACTCGTAACCGGAGTAGGAAAAATCCGTATTATATATTTGGAAAAGATTTCACCGTACTCCTTTAGAACTGTAGAATTTTACGTTGCTAAAGCTTTAACAATTCCCATTGGAAAAATTCGTGGATTGAATTTAGAACCCAAAAATTAGATTTAAGCTTCTGTGTTTTTTTTAACTTGAGGAACGAGGAAAGCAAAACATAACAAGTTTACTTTTGTCTTTGAAATGAGATTTTGATTTGTTAAGACTCAAAGTAACGAATTGATAATTTTTGAGTAAGGCTTGCCATAAAGTCTTTCCAAGACTTTAATACTTAACTCTTGACACATGTAAGCATGAATTATGAATCACTTCATACAAAAGGAGGGGCTGCCACGTGCCCTCTTGGGATAATTGATTAAATTTTTGTCCGCTTATTAGTTAACTGGGTAATGTCTTATTACCCGGTAATTAATTAATTACTCGCATAATTTAAAAATTACCACAAATTACTTAAAATTCTATTTATCTTAATATAATTTATATATACATTATATATTATACTACCGTGGCCATGTGGTACCTTGCAAGGTACTAGTTCATAGTTATCGGGTATTATCGCTCGACCAATATTTTATCCCAAATTGGCCACCTTCAACAAAACTCGTTTTCTTTAATTCGTGTACCCTTTATCCTTTATGACACTAAATTTTTCAGGCAAGTCATAAATGACATAACGGAACTATTATCGATCCCGAAATTTCGTTCGGACCTCAATAACATAAAATCACGTTCCAAACCAAATTTCAAACTTAAGTAAATTCTTATTTCTATATTGGGCGTCAAAATGCTCCCGGGTCATTGAAAACCCATTCCGAACATACGCCCAAGTCGAAAATCATCATACGAAACTAATGGAGTTGTCGGAACTCGATTCCGAGGTCGTTTGCTTAAAAATGTTGACCAAAGTCAAACTTGGCCTAAAGGCCAACCTTACGGAACCAAGTGTTCCTAAAGCATTCTAAACACTTCAAAAATCCGAACCACCCGTCCTCGCAAGTCATAAATCACAAGAAGCATCTATGGGAAGTCTCGAGGTAGGGGAACGGGGTCCTAATACACAGAACGACCGGTCGGGTCGTTACAATCTCTCCCTCTTAAACAAACGTTCGTCCTCGAACGGGTCTAGAATCGTCCCTGAAGACTGAGCTCCCCCAGGGTGAACAGGAGCTGAGTGACCTTCCCCTGACTAGACTCCCCCTCTAGGACGACCCCTACTACCCTGTCCTCCACCTCTAGGTGGCCGGACTGTTGGTGCTGAACTCATAGGTTGATAACCCTGCTGCACTGACTTGACCCGATACCTGGGACAATCCCTCCTTACATGGCCTAAGTCTCCACACTCGAAGCATCTCACATGTGGCATATCCTGATGTCCTGAAGAAGAAGAATCCCAAATGGCCGGAGGGCGGTGTGATCCCTCTGGCAGGGCACTGAAATAAGAACCAGAGGATCTCTGATGGATGTGGTAACCACTGGGTGCACTTTGAATGGCTGGGGGACGGTAGGAGCGCTCTGGCATAGCACTAAACTGAGGCCTCGCTGGGACTCCTCGGGGAGGTAGTGGAGGTGCTGAATATGAAGGCCTGTTGGACTGACCGCCCCCAAACTGACCTCTGCCCCAAACTGAAGTATCTCTAAAATCTCCTGAGAATCTGGCCCTCTTGTCCTGGTGACCCTGTTGACCGTGCTCCCTGCTCCTCAACTGATATCCCTCAATCCGTCGGGCTATCTCGATCACAAGCTGGTAGGGGGTACCCATCTCCACCTCTCGATCCATAGAGGTCCTAATGCCTGGATGTAAGCCTGCTATAAACCGCCGCACCCTCTCAGCATCAGTAGGCAATATCATAAGGGCATGGCGGGATAGCTCTGAAAATATAGCCTCATAATTAGTCACGGACATCTTCCCCTGCTCTAACCTCTCAAATTGACCCCGGAGCTCCTCCCTCTCAGAAGGTGGAATGTATATGTCCAAAAATATATGAGTGAACTACTCCAGATGATAGGAGGAGAATTTGTTATCTTGCTGAGAATATAAGACTGCCACCACCGGCGTGCTCTGCCCTCTAGTTGAAATGTAGTAAAGTTTACCCCGTGCGACTCCAATATCCTCATATTGTGCAGTCTGTCCCTGCACCTGTCAATGAAATCCTGGGCATCCTCACCCCGTTCACCCCCGAAGACTGGTGGGTGAAGTCGGGTCCATCTATCTAACATCTTCTACTGGTCACCCTCTACAACTGGTCTGGGCTCTGGTGCTGCTACTACAGGCTGGACCCCACCCACGGGCGGTGTACCCAGGGTATGGTGTGCTGCTTCTGCCTGTCCCGCGGCCTGAGCGGTAGGGGTATGGACTCCCCCTCCCGCTTGAGAAGTGACAGGATCTGCTGGAAGCATGCCAGCCTGGGACATGGTATCTATGAACTTCATCATACGGCCCATAACCTCCTGGAAGCCCGGTGCCGTCATAAAATCTGCTGGAGCAAGAGCTACTGGAGGCACCTCATCCTGCTCCTCAAAAGTAGGGTCTTCTGGTGGTGCGACTGGTATAGCTCTAGGACGCCCTCGTCCCCTACCTCGGGCAGGTGCCCTACCCCTGCCTCTACAATAACCTCGAGCAGCGAGGGCAGCGGCATCCCCTCGCTCAGGAACATCGGATGCATGCGTCCTCACCATCGTGAAGTCTAATAGAAGAACAAATTTGAGTACATCATCGACTGCACGAGAGGATATAAACGAAGAGAAGTTTCTTAACACCCTATAGCCTCTTGAAGATAAGTACAGACGTCTCTGTACCGATCCGCAAG